>CATKWJ010000797.1:2500-36692 GCA_949825065.1 Odontocerum albicorne
CTTCTGGGAAAAAATAAGAGGCTTTCTTTTTATTTTCATAAAAATAGATTTGGTTTTGCGAATTTAAAAGGAGAGTGTTACTTTATTAAATGTTTCGATAGTAAAATACTTATATTATACCTATATATTATTCAAAAGAACATAATAACTCAGAAACTACTTTAATTTTGTTCCATTATAAAAACGTTTTACAGTAGCTATAACATACGTGTTAGATAAAATCGTGTATGTAATAAAGGGGTAATTTTTCATTTTGTTATTAATATTGCTTATACATTGAATTAAAATTTAAGTTGAATTTTAACATTTTTTGAACTTCACGTAAATTGTATTTATTCTTAATAAAATAATTGACATTGAAACATGTTTAAACGATGCAATATTATTTAAAATATTAGTATGAACTTCGTTCAATAAGTCGAAATAAATAAAAATTGCAAATTTATTCAATTTTCCTCATTTTCCCTTCCGAATGAATACCCTTAAAAACGTATGTCAAAATATCGACAAATTCCAGAAAAAAATTTACGAAGCTGAGTTAACCATTTTGTTTTAAAAAACCGCATATTTAAATGTCAAACTGACTCGAGTAGCTGGAACACAAGCGGAACAGCGAGATGTCAAGCTCAACGTTAAAATATTTTCATTTTTATATTTATAAATTAGGATTTAACTTAAAAGGGGTTAAGTTTCCACTTAAAGTTTAGTCAAAAACGTATAGAACGCCTGTGACGAGCTGTTGCGTTCTTAATGGCGCTTTTATTTCTATATAAAAAGCGCCTTTTATGTATAGTAACTTACTGAATTGTTTTTTACTTATATAAAATAACTAACTTTTCTACTATTTTCAACTCTCTTGTCTAATTCTCCCAGTTATATTAATTCATTAAAGTAAACGTACATACTGTCACTCCATGCCTCTTTTGTGATAGATAGATATACCAAATCTCCACGTATTTCTATCCATGCACACGATACGATGCTATAGACCAAGGGTGGCCAACCCGCGGCCCGCTGGGTGTCTACTTGTGGCCCGCGGAGCATATGCACACATTTTTTTCTTTTAGTGTACATAAAACCACCAAAAGAACATTCTAGCGTAGTTCGTATCATATCCCATATATGGAAGTATCTCAGTACATTGATTCAACTATCGTGACAATTTCTTCTATGGTATATTTGTATTAACAATCACAACGTTAAGCTGATTTCAACAAAATCAGACGTCTCACTAAAATTTATTATATTTTGTTTATTTTTATTATTATATTTTGTATTGCCTAACTCTAATTGAATAAATATGTTTGATTCTCATTTTTGTTATATCTTCTTAAAAAAAACAATATACTCGTATTTCTTGTTTGCTTTGAATAATAAAAGAAATTTTGTTGTATGGCCCGGTAGGAAATCTCATTTCTAAAATCTGGCCCGGCTGCTGAAAAGGTTAGCCACCCATGCTATAGACTATACCTCGTGATTGCGTATGGTTTTCAGTCATCTTGTGAATGAAATATGCCTGAGTGTGCATTGATTTATAGTGTGAAAGTTGTTCCACTTTCGTAAGCGCACAATCTTCAGCTGGTTTAATCAGCTGGTTTACCCAGCTGTAGCCTTTTTTTAGGGAGAATATTATATAGCTCTATTTTTGTATTGCCTTTAAAAACGATATTAAAATTAATTATTCGAATTATATTTGGCACCATGTAAGGTTACATACATTAAAATATAAATCGATGTGTTAAACGGTTTAAAAGTAAAACCCGTCCTGCATTGAATTTGCCAAGATTCAAACCTATGGCGTCCGTTTACTAAGAGTGAATGCTTATTGTTGCAATCGACTCGCATAAAATTTTCACCTCATTCACATTCACACATCTCGTTTTATATGCTCTCCTGATACTTATACATCTTACCTTTCCTTTAGTTAACTTTTTCAACTGTCTCCTTCCACTCTTTTCTCGTTTTATCTCTCCTCGGTCTGTTTTTATTTTAGACATATTTTTATTTTTGTTTCGTTACGTATTTCGCTAATCCATCCCTATATGTAGCTAAAGTATACCAAGATTTATTTTTTATTTTTTCTTAAAACATGCATTTTTACAAATTGTCATTTATTCATCATCAAACATTCAAATAATAATAATACTAATGTATTTTAACAGATTTTAAGGTAATACAATACAGACCTATACAATTCATATGTACGCTATCCATATGTAGATAAGATTAAGCAGATCAGTAACACGAAGTTTATATATTCACATCAAAACCTGAGCTTTTACATGTATGTACAATAAATATAAAAATAGTTAATAAAATAAAAATGAATCACAGTAAAATAGAAAAAAAACTAATTCTTAACATGGCACGTATTTTCCCATATTTATTCTCCTCTTATCACTTCCTTATCGTAAATTGATGTTGACAATCTTCATGGCCTAGTTGATAAGAAATCTGTTTTCGTACCTGGAGGTTAAGGGTTTGATTCCCGCTGGGACATAGATAAAAAATAAAGGTTTTCAGTCTGGTTTTCACTTAAGACCTCATTAACACCTTTCTGATTGATTGGAGGAAATCCCTACATGGTAATAGTCCCACAAGGTTGTACGGTATACACAGAAAGTGTTAGACGTGATTCGCTCGAACGCTTTTATAGCTGCCAGACGTGATTTGTTTTGATAGTAGTGGGTTCGAGTCCCGAGTTTGAGCGCCTTTGAGAAGAGTTACGAGTAGCTCTCTGAGCGGCGCAATATAACATTTTCTTTTTTTTCTTCTTATAGAAACATATTTTTTTCAATTTTGATGCAGCTTGAAATTTAATTTATTTCGTTTCATTTGTTTTTTTTGTATCCTACGGGTTTGTTGATGGATGTGTTAAGTACCTATTTTTTTAATCCACGATATCCTTCTACCTACCTAGGTAGGTTGAAGACTCCCGCGAATTTCGTATATTTTTTATCGAAGCCAAAAGTGCCATGTCACACATCAGATTAAAACTGTATTTAAAAGCTCATCGAAAATTTGCCTGGAATTGTGAGTGCGTCATTTCGATTTATAAGTTACTTTCAGGAGATTATGGTCCCATCACTTTTGGTGATTAAATTGCATAATTTTTTTTAATTTTTTTTATTTCTACTAGTTTTATGGAATACATCTGTATTTCAAATGGTGAGTGACCTTTGTAACCCAATTAGCAAGACATTGATCCTCCACTCGAAGGTTTCCTATTGAATTCCTAGTGATGCTATGTGAAAAAATGCTCGGATTAAGTTTAAAAGCTAATCTCTTAGCAATAATCGTACGCCCTAGACGTGTGTGAGTATTGTCTATCCACGTGCGGTAATTATTTTCAACACACAATGTTGAACTGTTAGTTATTTTTAATTACTAAATAGTGTACTATATTGATTTTTAATTATTTACTTACACTTTTCTAATTATCTTCCAATAGTTAACTGTTTATTTATTATTTTGTGTACATGTTTATACATGATATATAAAGTGGGTTTATTGCTTAACAGTAATTTCTGAGTAATGTTATATTTATTCAATTATCTCTTGAACGTTAATACGGATAATGCACATTTGATAAATCTTGGAAGTTTGTACCATAGTCGCACTACGTGGACCGCAAATAAAGATGTGTAAAATGTGTTTGTATCCAAAATAGTTTCTTATTACCCGATTGAATAGTAACATACGTTCGTGTAGTGAAAGAAAGTAAGTTGAAATTTTACCTTAGATATGAAAAAATGGGATTTTTAAGCACACAAAATAATGTCGACAGAATGAGAAGGTTCCTTCGCTGGCTGATTTTAAATACATAATTGAAATATTTTTCAGAACTCTAAAAGCTGTAGTTTACAAAAAAATGGGATTTACTAAGTTCGTCATTAACAACTTTTTATTGTATAATGTCAAATTAGGTCAGTAAAGAATAACGAAAAAATATGGAATTAGGCTAATTTAAAGTCAATTCATAAATTACTTATTGGTAATTATATACGTAAGGTACAATATTTTGTCAATATAGAACTTTTTTATGAGGGATTGTAATTTCATGGTAAATGGGAGAGAAACGTAGACGAAGAAATTGAATAATTATTTTCAAAGGAGCCGAGTACGTGTATTGAAAGTTCATGCGCTGAAAATATGGTGTGTCAATGTATGCAATATAAAGAAACATTATTATTTTATTTCATGTATGCTAAAAAATAATAGGTTGAGTAAGGGGAAAAGAACACGTGGAGGGGGTTTGGATATGTTTATTAGGTTTGAACAGATGGGTAGTGAAAGGCTGAGTACATAAATTTTAAATGCCAGTGTAAGTGGAAGTCGTGGTAGTGGATAACTATGAAAAGAGTATTTGGATCAAGTGTAAGAAATGTTTAAAGATGGAAAGGTAAGGAGTAAGAAAAACCGATAGTACTGCATGGGATATATATCACTGTAAAAGATGTAAAGGAATGTTTTACGCTTTATCCTCTCGCCTAGCCGAACAAGGAAATGATATTATATTATACATTTCATATTGTTATTTTATTTTCTACATATTCAATGGTATGTAGTTAAATTATTTTGGTAATATCACGTAATATACGATATTTATTCACAATTTGATAGAAAGTTTTAACATAAGTCTTTAGTTCTGATTTTTCAAAACACAGACTTTCTTCTTTTATGTAGAAATTTTATGAAATGTTGTTAGTTAATAAGAAATATAAAATTATTCCTTTTGTATTATACACTAAGTTTTTTTTTCAGATAACTGCTGATATTTACCTTGGGTGAGTCATTTTTCGATTTGTCTTCTTAATATCTTAATTTGTTAATCATTCTTTTTACTATTTTTGTAAAAAAATTCAATTTGTATGTAATTCAACAAAAATAGCCTTTTATTGGAAATAACTTTATATGGACGTAACTCCTTACTTAGTCTTTTTACAAAAAAAAAAAAAAAAAAACCGTAGTGGGGAAAGATTATTTTCAAAAGCAATTTTTTTAATTGGTAATCCACGCACTTTATGGTGATTTATGTCACCAAATTAAAATCGTAAATGTTATTTTAATTATCAATTTTATAATTAAAACTTTTTATGCACATTATAAAAAGCAATTTATTTCATTTTGAGATATTTTCTTTTGTGACTTTTGATACGTGCATTTTCCATTGAATATTTCTTCTGAGTCATCATGCATTGATTAAACCTTCATGTCTACAATTCAAACTTATCCTTAAATTCAGCAACTAAAAATTTCACATTGCTTTACCAATTGACTATTTTTAAGATAACAATTTACATGCCAAATTGGTTACATTCCCATAAGGAATTGATTGCGAATAGTGAGGGTTAGTATTAAAAATTAGTCTTAAATATGCAAAAAGAATCTTTTCGTCAAAACATATTCATTTTGGTTAGTTTTAAACTTTAAAAAAATACCCCAATGGCATATATAGTGCGCTAACTATTATGAGCAATTCAAAGTTTCAATTCCAAGTCCTTCTAAAACAATGTTATTTTTCCCTTACTATCTTAAAAGTATCAAAGAGCGAGATAAAATAATTTTGCGTATAAACGTTCAATGAACAGCCTTAGACTGATTTTAGAGAGCGAGTCTTATCGTACGAGGTAATATGCAACAAAAATCTTTCGTGAAAATTACGTAATTGAGCAATGTTAAATTATCCTCTACACGAAAATAACGTAAGCAAAAATTCTACCCTTATTGGCTCTTCAAAATTTTCAAGCCCTTGCGAGAGTGGTAACTGGCAGGGGTCAATAAATCAGGCCCGGTGCCAGGTGGGCAGGCGCTAGTGCGCTGCTGAAATCTGCAATCATGTTCAAAGCCCACTTCCGGCCCAACCGTATATTAGACCTGCGATTTGAATAAAAACCAGAGATGCAGCAGTGGTGAATATTTTTCATGTTTTTGTTATACGTCCTAGTGCACTCATGGCCATTTTTACGTATCGTACAATGTTGAAAGGATTTTTTGTTCAACCTCAACACGTTCTCACTTTTTTAAGTATTAAAAAAAGATATTACTATTTAAATTTTATCTTAGTGACCTTTTAAAATATGAAAAAGAATGTTAACTTAAATATTTTTATTTTATTTTTGAAACGTAACAAAAAGAAATTGCCAAAAAAATTATTTCGGGATAAAATATTTTAACCTCTTTTATTTTAGTAATTGAAGTAAAGTACGATAGCTTTCATTTTTTGATTGTGGAAAAGTAATGGGATTTGAGAGATTCCCTTTTGTTGTAATAAAAACTGAATTACAGATTTTTTTAAAAGAGCAATTATCTATTTTTGCCCTAAAACTGAGATGACAAAATTTACGCTCTACATGACACACTGTTTTTCAGATGAATAATTACTATTATGTATTTAAAAATACATATTTTATGTATAAGTATATTCTTTTTATTATTCGCTATCGATGAAGTGGATATTTCAAATAAAAAATAACACCGTAGATCATAATTAGGGGCTGAATCATTAATGCTTTCTTTCATTGTGTTTATTTCACACTCTGGCAAACAAAATTACATCCCATAAATTTGACATTGTCGTAGTAAAATGAAAAATTTTCTAGAAGAAGAATGCCAAAAACCTCTTATACTATAGTATTTTTGGTTTTTTGCTTTGAAACCTATTTTTAATCAGTTACTTTTGAAATGATTTAATTTTGTAGAGCAATATTTCCATGTAAAACAACACAACTATTTTTAAGGTGAGAAAATAAATATTTTGTTTAAAAAGTTGACAGTTATTTAGTTGCTACGATTATCATCTATGTTTAATTAAAAAATACATAATAGTTTATTTATACAATTCTTTGGATTGTATAAAATATGCAATATGATTTAAAAACAAAAATTTAATAAAGTTTTTTTTATCTTTTTACAATAAAAATATTCTCAAAATCGAACTTTATATATGTATTGCATAACAATTAACAAAAGAAAAATCTCATTACTTTTTTCCCAGTGACAAATAAATACAAAATGTTCTATCACAAAATGGCTTTTTTTAAATACTTGTGTGAAAAAACTGTTGTCACTCAATAAATGATGACAATAATTTATAAAAGAATGAGTGGGGGCGTGTATAAACTAGGTAAATAATCGCTTCGTTCGCATCCAAATATTGTTTATAAACTAAGGAAATGTGTGATTTGCAGAGGACTTTATAAATATAATAGTGTGAAATTGCCGAGTTTGATATTTTTCCTCCCATTTTTGTTTCAAGTTCATATTTTATAAAATTGCTTGTGTTTTAGTATGTGTACTGCAACACAAGTAATTTTATAAAATTTAATAATTGAGTTCTTTGCAAATCACAGGTTTCCCAAGTTCATACACTGGACAAATATATTTACAGTAAACAAATTATCAACAGTAATATGTAAGTACAGGAAAAAAAAACAAGTTTAAAACAATTCAAAAGGCCGGTCGGTTCGACATAAAAGTTCATGTAATAATCTATGTGTGCGTTGCGTTTGATAATTATCTACAACATACAAAACAAGACTGTTCAAAACAGAAGGGTTAACAAGATCACCCTTAAGCAAACAAAAAAGTGCTCATCCAATCAAAGAATCTTCCACTCTCTAATGATCTATAGTTTAAATTCCCCAGTGAAAAGAAGCGAGGATAAATCCAGAACGCTGGAAAATGGAGAGATCTTTTATGAACTATTTTTAGCATGAGTGAATATGTTATCCTCGCTGACTTTTAAATTATAGAGCATTACTCTAAATAACTTCTAGCCAAAGAATTGTACAACAGCCGTGTAGCTAAATAATACATGAAGCTGCTTATTTAGAGAAGGTTTACAATAAAAGTTAAAATAAAAGAGATTGTTATCTTAAATCATTTGTGCAAATATAAAAAATGCTGTAATTTAAAATATATTCACAAAATAGGTATCAAATTTAAAAGACGATGAATAACAATAAAATTCAATGAATAACCAGAATGTTGGAGTTATTAAGATAAAAATATGCAATGAATGTGAATATATCAGAACATATAAACATACTATTTTTATTATCAGCATAAACATACGGTAATATCTGGATATAGACATTTGATGTACTCTTAAGTATTTCCTTCGATTATTCGGTTAAATTTGAATTATATTAAATAAAGTGAAAAGTTATAAAATGAAATTATATTAAATAAAGAATAACTTTTTCGATAAATTGTATCAACACTCTGCACATGGTGGTTACGCCTCTGGATGTTAACGTAATGGATCAGTAGAAAATGTTAAAGAAAGTGGTAGATTAAGTCGGTAATGGTGCTTTGAAATTTTTATGGCGTGTTGAAAATAATCTGAAGATTCTCACTGATTTAGGGACTTAAACGATATTAAAAGGTTCTCTTCTATTATAACACGTTAAGGTGAATCAGAAATAAAAAGTACAAAGATTAATAAATCGGATTTTGAAAAATATGAAATATAATATTGTATTTTAACTGGACAGTCACTTTAATATCGTTTTGAAGAAATAATATTTGCATCGGTGTTTCACGTTTTATAGTTCGAAGAAAATTTCAACCTTGATATACAAAAAAATATCCGACACTCTTTTAACTGTTATAGATAGTTGAGATAATATACAAAAGCTATGTTGGATCTTTATAAATTTAAATGGAATTAAACCACAAAATAAATAGTTTTTGAAATGTTTCGTGCTTTACTTGGTGGAGATAAATATGATGCTCATAATTAAATTTACACAGTAAATTTAATTTATACAATTCAAATTACTATCTTGGCTTGAGTTTTAGTTTGCTTGAAGGGAAAGAGTTCTAAAGTAAGCCATTATATTTAACATAAGTAATGTGAGACGAGTTATTTCCATTTAAATAAAATAAGATTTGGTTGATAGATGATTTATATTATTATAGAGGGATAATATGTGAAAAAATATATAATTTCTTGATATCACAGCGCAAAACGAAAGTGATCTATAACATTTATCTATAAAATTTATGGATTTTATTCTCATTTGACATTATTCCCTTCATATGCGTACTTGTAATGCGAATATCGGAAGAGATTTAATATGTCAGCCCGTTAACGCGAGCTTAAATATAATACTTACGTACATATACGGGTATGTACACAACATACGCGCATACTGTAAGTTAGGAAAGAACTCTGGTAACAAATTTGGGATATATTTTCCTTTCGGGGTGAAACCCAACACTCTGCACCCAAGAGAAGTGCTCTATGGACTAGACCAGTTGTTGGCAACCTATGGCACGCGTGCCACCTAGTAGTAGGCGGAAGGTTTTTCTGTTGGGACGGCATAAAGAATGACAAATCATAAAAAAACGAATACAATTATCTTGATATATTTAAAACGTGGAATGATCTCCCAGAATGATTTTCATGTATGAAAAAATGAAGCATTTTCCCTTTTAACCGTTTTCGGTACCAACTACTACTGTGACTAAACATTTTCAACAATCAAATATATTATGAACCCGTACAGAAACCGTGTGACTGAAGAAAGTTCCGAAGTTTGCATTAGGTTAAAAACGTCAAATTATGAACCTAATATTGAACTGCTGGCTTCAAAAGTTGAACCTCAAGAAAGTAATTTTAAAATATTTAAATGTAATTTATATTGTATTTTTTGTAGTATGGATGCATTATTATACGAGTAGGTAAATATTTTTTTCTTATTATACTTACACTAGTTTGATTTTAATGGCGATAGGGATGATTGGCTCCCTCCCATAGGATTTCCAAATGACATGCATTATTTCTTAAATGAAACGGCTCGTTTTCTTATACAAAATTATTCGTTTTTCGGAGAATATCAAAAATTTTCTCGCAGCCTGAATCATTTCTTTGAACAAAATTATCAGTTTATGAGGTCAAAAGTTAAAAAAAAAATCTCGCTTTAATTTCGAATAAAGCCTCCAATTTATATTGCACATGGGGCCATGTAAGTAATTTGAATAATTATGAAGTAATATAACAGTAATTAAATAAATATTCGATTTCTTAAAGACAATTTTTTCTTTATAAAATCCCACCCCCCATGACATATTCCTGGATCCATTAGTGGTATGCGGAGTGTCCAATACTAGAAAAAAATTACACTTCAGTACATATAGGTTGCCGACCCCTGGATAACACCATGAAGCTCACCGGGAGAGGATGTATCAACCATTCAGTGGGATAATCTAGAAAGATAATGAAATTGTCTTGTTTTTTTACTATAACTACAGAGAATATGAGATAAAATATTATATATTCGTTGCGTATTGTTTTTATCTTATGTTTTAATATAATGATGAATAACATCACGCCAAATTTTCCTATCATGAAATACTTCTTTCCCCTCCTCCACATAAATACATTTTCTCATACAGCTCCTTCTGTTATTTTTATTCCTTACCTTTCCTTCTTTAAAAAAATCATGCACTTGGTCTGACTATACTTATATCGGTCGTCCTCTACCACGACTCCCACTTGGTCTGACTATACTTATCTCGGTCGTCCTCTATCACGACTCCCACTTGGTCTGACTATGCATACTTATCTCGGTCGTCCTCTACCACGACTCCCACTTGGTCTGACTATACTTATCTCGGTCGTCCTCTATCACGACTCCCACTTGGTCTGACTATGCATACTTATCTCGGTCGTCCTCTACCACGACTCCCACTTGGTCTGACTATACTTATCTCGGTCGTCCTCTATCACGACTCCCACTTGGTCTGACTATGCATACTTATCTCGGTCGTCCTCTACCACGACTCCCACTAATGATTGCATTGTAAATTTGTTTAATCTGTATTTTGTCACTTCTGCAATATTTTCAAACCACAAAATCTAAAAATATATTTTTGAGCTCACATACATCCCTACTCTGTCCATACACCGACATACCAAATATGTTTCTCAGTGAACGCATTTAAATCTCATTAATTCAACTCAGCTCTTTTTATTTTTTTTCCGTGTCTATTTTTTATGTCCAACAGTCAATATCGGCTCTAATATGTTATTGTGAACTATCATTTTGATCTTGATATTGTTTTGTTTAAGTACCTTTGTTTAAAACGAAAATATGCATCAAATTAAAAATATGCATTCCAGCTCCACGTGATTTTTTCCCATTAAATATATTATTTTGGAAACTTAACATGTATTGATTGATTAATTGTATACAAAAATGTATTTTATTACTTTGGAAGAACCATCAATTTTTTTTAATCAACATAAAATTTGATTTTATTTTATTCGATTCTAGCGAGGAAGCCTTAAGTACTAAGTTTTATTACGAGTATCAGGCATTAAAATTATTTCAAGTGAACGATAATCGTTAAATACTCGCGACATTTTCCTGTGCAATTTTCTTGTAATACGAGTATATCAATTTTATTGCTGACTCATAAAGCAATAAATATATAGGAAAATAATTAAATGGATCGAAATAAACCTACTCTGAAATATTTTGATGTGTTTTTCATTACAACTAGAAATTACTCGAATGCTAACATTTCATACGAGTAGCCCTCTTTTTACGTTTTCCGTCTTTGGTACAAGATGTCATTTAACGGTAAAGGACATGCGAGTAAGTTGGACGCGAATAATAAATATTGCAATTTTATTGCCCTCATGATGGCAAGTTATGATAAATAGCTAGCTCTACATACGTATATCACTAACGCCTTTACTTTTTTTACAACATTAATTTAAATACAACTTTATCATTGTATCTCAACCGGAGTCTCGTAAAAAATTACATAATACTTTTTAACGTGAAAATATCTATATTACTAGGTTAGTCAAAAAGTTTTGAAAGCGACATCTATGGAGCAGTAGAAAAACCAAAATTTTTACGCCATTTTAATATGTCATCTTTCATAAGAACGTACTCAAAATTTCATTTCGATCTGTCAATTCATTCTTTGTTTACAAGCCATTTGAAGTTGACGTGTCAGTGTATTTTTTAACAATGAAAAAATCCGAATATCGTGCAGTGATTAAATTCTTTGTTTTGGAAGGTTTATCGGCTACTGAGATCCATGCAAAGATGGTGAAAGTATTGAAGGAGTCTTCTCCTTCATTTCCAACCGTTCACCGATGGGTTTTGGAGTTTAAGCGTGGCCGTACAAGCGTTGAAGACGATCCACGCTCAGGACGTCCAAAAAGTGCATCAACACCAGAAATCATAGCGAAAATACAGGATATGGTTTTGGAAGATCATCGATCGACTCTGGATGTGATAGTTGACACCATAGGCATCTCACATGGAACAACATGGCATATTTTGGCTGAAGTTTTGGGTTTCAAAAAACTATGTGCCCAATGGGTGCCGCATTTGCTAACAATGCAACAAAAACACGTTCGAATGCGACTTTCTGAGCAACATTTGGATGAGAATTTTGTCTACCACCATGATCCTGAATCAAAACAAGAGGCTAAGAAGTGGTGTGAACCAAGCACTTTGGCTCCGAAGCGAGTTCGTGTCCAGAAATCGGCCAAGAAGGTGTAAGCGTCAGTTTTTTGGGATGCAAAAGGAATTTTATTGATAGATTATCTCCAAACTGGTAAGACAATCAACTCTGATTATTATTGTGACCAGTTGGATGAAAAAAATTGTGAAAAAAGACCCGGTTTGCAGAAGAAAAAAATCAATTTTCATCAAGACAATGCACCTGCTCACACAGTTCAAAAAACCATCGCGAAAATCAGTGAATTGGGATACGAATTGTTGCAGCATCCACCTTATTCGCCAGATTTAGCTCTTTCTGACTTCTGGCTGTTCTCACACCTCAAAAAATTTCTTCGTGGAAAGCATTTTTCATCAAACGAAGAGGTTATAGCCGTCGTAGAGGAGTATTTTGCAGGCCTTCCAGAAAGTCACTTCCGTGATGGGACAACAAAGTTGGAAGATCGTTGGACCAAGTGTATTGATCTTATTGGAGACTATACTGAGCAATAAGAGTGATTTCCCCCCAAAAATAATGTATTTTCATTTCCGCTTTCAAAACTTTTTGACTAACCTATTACTTAGGAAACAGAGAGGATGTGCCATTTGTGACTTTCAGAGATATTGGAAATAAAAAGTTGTTTAAAAAAAAATTAAGTCTAACCAAATAATTTTTTCAACCATTGGCGTAAATCGATGTTGAACTTACAGATGAAGGGACTATTTGAGGATGTATATATATGGCTGCACTAGGAGAGCGCCTAGGATAAACTCGCTTCTAGGAGTACCGTGTAAATGCTCTTTACCCGTTCCCAATGGATAACGGGGAAAAAGATGTAGATGAACTATTGTGAAAAACGTTTGGTATTTTGATGTCTATTCATACGGAATATTTAGTGATGTTTATACGACATATTTGACAAGGCTTTTGAAATTGAATATTTTTTTTGTGAGATATATTTCAAATATTATAAATAAAATATCTTTGAGGAGATCAAAAACTATATCTTACCATAAATATCTTAAATATTTTGTTATTAAAACAATAATTAGATTCAATCCATTCAATAACAAGAATCAGATGAACTATGTTCGAGACATATTTAGTAGCAGTGTTAAAACTTATTTAGATAGAATAAATAACTGGAAGTGAATATTTTTCAGAACCAAACCCGGGATATCCAATAAGAATACACAACCAAGAATCAAAGTTGACCCTTCTTACACTTCTGCAATTTTTCAACGTGTAATTTTTAGATTTCGAAATTAAAATAAATTAACGGTTTTTCCTATTTGCAAGATTAACGAACACTCATCTTCTTGTCTATACTCACTGAACGCATTTGAACACTCATCTTCATATCTGCACTGATGTAACATAATAAAAATGTGCGCGCGGGAGACAACATTTAGCAGTCTTTTGAATTTAGAACCACGGGAATAAGAACGTCACTCGCAGTTTTCTTAACGTGTCGACAAAACAAATAATGTTATAGTAATGACGAGCAAGTGACCACTCTTTTAAAAAAACCAAAAGTTTTTTTTTTTTTTAAAGAATAGATATGACCAAAGTCATAGGTATCCTTATACCCTCGAACACTAGGCTGAATAAATGTCTGTGTCGTTCGAGGGGAGTAGCACAGCGCGGGGTTCGAACCGATGATCTTCCGCACGGAAGTCCAGCGGCCATGCACCAGCTTTGTATTTGAGAAAAAATTGGGTATTGAAATCTTCGCGAGCGACAACCAGATCACAAAGGTCGTCAAAATTTAACAATTAGTTTCAGACGAAGTAATAAAATCAGCGGATCACAAGTGGTATCAAAAACTAGCATCAATATTTCAATACCTGAATCTGAAAACTAGTGATACCCTGGAAGAAGTTCATTGGAGTTATAATGTATGATATCATAAATGACTACATAGACTTGTTATTTAAATTAAGTTTACTATAATTAAAGCGAAAAATTTCATTTCATCAAAACAACTGTCAAATAACGACCTCTTTGCCTAGCAAAAGATACTCGGTTGCGAGGTTTCGAATCGAAATAAGAGTATATAACATATTACCACGAGTATATCAAAATCAGTACCGCATTATAGGTATTTATTTCACTGAAAGACCTTTAAACGATACGATAAGCTAATCCCTGATCGAGTATTTTTGTCAGCTATCTTGTGAATGAAACACACCCGTGCGTGTATTGGTGTATAGTGTACAAGCTGTTGCACTTCAGCAAGCACACCGAAGTACACAAAGTACCGAAGACAAGGAACTCAATCTTCCACGACGATCGGCAGGTTTAATCTGCAACATCTTTTCATAAGACAAAGCTTTATAAAGCACAATTTTTGTGTTGTTTTTTAATAGCGATATAACAATTTATGATTCGCAGCAAATAAGCTACAGAAAAACAAATTAATGTATTAAATGGTCTAAGGATTAAACCTGTCCAGAACTGAATCCGCCAGGAATCAAATCTGGGGCGCCGGCTTGTTTAGCACTGATGATTTCTAACCGTTAGACAGATAGGTAATATTCCCGAAATATTATATTTTAGTATGAAAGTTTGATCCAACAAATATTAATAATTTATTTAAAATCCTTAATATAGTCTGTCAAATCCGGGTTGACGAAAGTTTGATAATCCCTGAAGTTAAAGAATGCCCAAAATATTTTATGAGGAATCGTTTGCCCCCTCTATTTGGTGAAAAATATGAGTCTTTAAACGTAATGTACGACCCTTGGCTGAATATTCCACACCAGGTGTTATCTCCCAACCTGTGAATGAGTGCATTATTTATGACTTTTTGTACTATTTTTACCTACCTAATGGATGGCAATTTTATGAATTGTCAAATAAAGATATGTTTATATTTTATTTCTAAATCAGAAATAAAATTTATAACTTTACATTTTAAAGAGCAGATGATTTTTTTAATTATACGGTCATCTATTACGAGTTATCATTTTTATTATTATTATCATCTATCATCTCGTACAACAATTAAATTCTTAACTTTTTTGCAAACACTTTGTGGTGTCATGTTGATCGATTCACAATAAATGAAATTTAACACTTTTCTTTTGTATTCATCACTGTTTTATTTATTGAGTTAACTACCGGTTTCAAAGAACTCTGTCTTCTTCGTCAGGTAATGAGGAACTCTTTATCGTTCCTCACCACCTCATCGCCTAACGAAAAAGGCAGAAGTCTTTGTAACCAATAGTAAACTCAATACCAAGAAACGGTATTTTATTTATTTTAATAAAAAATAAAGAAGTTTATTATTTTGCACGCATTTTTTCATATGTTTATCTCGCATGGACTGACGCAGTGGTACTTTAAATCTCATCTTAAAAAAACTGTATTCCACAATGCATTATACATTTTATTCTACACATGACATATGCACCATTAATCGTCGAATCTGTTGTCTATTGGCAAGCGTGCATCTTAAATTCGATAGGCATCCAGGCATTTAAGATTCGATTCATAGCGGTCCACGTACTGGTTGTACTTGCAGGCTTTACTTACATGAATTTATTGTACTGCTGGTGCTAAGAAGCTCCGTACATATCTTTTTTGGGGCGTTCTTTAAATAACTGGAGTTTCAAAAATGTGCTGAAAAATAAATATTTAGTTTGGTAAAGGTGAGAGAAAAAGGTTTTCCTCGTGAGCAGATGACCACATACATTGATTTATTGTTTGCAAAATCAATCTTTTCAAACGGAAACAAGTTTTTGAAATTTAATCCAATATATTTTTCAAGCACCATTTATTTTGCAAAAAAATATTAGGATGGAATTATTGTTTTAAAGTAATTTCTTCCAATTAACCAGCTTTTGTTAAATAATTATTATAGGTATCCACGATAACTAAGTAAATGAAGTAAAAAAAAACAGAAATTGAAATGAAGTGTATACCACTATAAAAAAAATTTGCGAAGAGAATTATATGGAATTTAAGGACTAGAAATATTTTGGTCCAAATAATTATATTTTTCTTGAATATCGCTAAGGAAGAAGCACATCTGATTGAGATATAAATAATATCCTTTTAAAAGTAATACAAATGAATTGCAAAATATGAGTGTGATGCGTTGGTACACAAAGGATTCTGCCGTCACTAGACCAAAGGGTCAGTCCGTATTTAGAAATGAAAACTAAATTTCTATGACGTTGGTATACAAAGGATTCTGCTGTCACTAGATTAAAGGGTCAGTCCGTATTTAGAAAGGAAAACTTAATTTCTATGACGTTGGTATACAAAGGATTCGGCCGTCACTAGATCGAAGGGTCAGTCCGTATTTAGAAAGGAAAACTTAATTTCTATGACGTTGGTATACAAATGATTCTGCCGTCACTAGATCGAAGGGTCAGTTCGTGTTTAGAAAGGAAAACTGAATTTCTATGACAAAACAATAAGCGTATACTTTTTTTAATAATGAGTTGCACTCGCAATTCAATAGACATTTCAAAATTTGAATGCCTGAAAGCCAAGATGACGTGCTCCAATATGTTCTAATTTGTATAGCGATATTTTGTTTTTCATCGTGACCCTATCGTTATCATTCCAAGAGTACTGTATGTTTATTGTGATTTATTTTTAATATTTGTTGTCATATTATACTAAATTACTTTAATTTTGAGTCACATTTCAAAACGATTTTTATATTTTGATATAAATCTTCTTCTTCGTGTTGAAAGTCTAAAGTGTCTCGAAAAATATGAACTCATTATAATTCATTGTTGTTTCCTTCGTGATTTGTAAAAAAAAAGTAGCTCGCGTGCTGTACAAAACACCCTGGCAGGCAGCATACGTCCCGTGGGCTGTGTGACCTTTGTTATCCGATTTAAATTGTGAATATTGTACTGTGGATAGTAAATAAATATATAAAAAAAATAACTTTTGCTATGTTCAAAAATACTGGCTTCAAAATGCTAATGTGCGAGTAACAGGATGACAAAAGAATTGGCAAGTATGTTAACATCAGTGTAATCACAATAGTCGATCGCCAAAAATACTTTGCGTCTAAATATATCCAATTTTTTGTCTGTTACTTTTTTTAGAAGTGTTTTGAAAATATTTTTCGCGTAACCTGGTATTCAGGTTGTTTATATTAGGGTATGGCCTAAGTAGTAGATTATTTATGGCGTTGGACTCTCAACCCACTGCGTGAGATTGATGAGGTGGAAACATCCGTTTCCTGAATAGTAAACTGTGAAGAGATGAGAATGTCAGGTGGGGCGGGACTCCTGACTAAGGTTCGTGTCTTACTCAATATTCAAATATGCTTTTCATATTTCTGATGTTTACAAAAAGGGACATCTATTAGAAAATTCACAACTGGTTTAAGTGATATTATGTTTTTTCAATTTGTGTTGTCAACTGAAGAATATTAAAATAAAGCCATTTAAGTCAATTTAAAAAATTCTATAATACATTGACTCAAGTATTGTGAATGAATTTATTTCATAGTTTGTCTATTTGTAATCAAGCACCTTTATGTAATGTTTTCATTATATCTTACGAATATGTGTCTGAGAGATGTTACTTCGGAGAGGAGTAGAATCTTGAGGTAGATTTCGTCTTCATCAAATAAATTGGTTCTGAATCGATACATACGCTCTGTAAATGGCACTTTAGTATCATTATTATGAAAAATGCCTCTTAAGAATTTTGTCTCTATAAGGCTTTATCAAAATGTTTTAAGGTTTACTATTGCATAACTTCTCGTATAAAAAAATCACCTCGTCGGTGCTCAATGTTATTCTTTCACTCAAAGTCACCGTTCGATGCCTCATCAGATTCATTAAACCCATGTGTTCTGCCTTCTGGAAGCATGGCAGGTGAACCGTAGTAACGCTAGTGACCAAATATGATTCAGTAAGTTATATTATATTGGGCTATGAATTTGTTTTATGGATGTGATGAATGTCGAATGTTATAAATTTAATAAATATGTTATTTGATTTGACATATGACTTTCTTATGTTATGTCTTGGAAGCATATTCACATCGGATGACCGTGACAGAAGCGCACTTTGTGTTCCCGGATATAATGAATCGGAAATCTATTCTGTTTGCCTACCCATATGGGGACATATCGTGTTTAAGAAAACAGCTAGTAAAGTTGAAAATGTTCAAACTGAACGTTTTGAACTATCAATGTTTGTCACAACTCCGTCAAGGGACGCTTATCTCGATGTACTCGTACTTAACGACAATTACACATAACCGCTTAAGGTATGTACACAAGATACTTGTGCTCAATCTTGTATATTTTGGTACGGAGTGGTTTGAATTACAAGTGAAATTAATTACTGTGTCACTTAAGTACGGATTTGGTGTTGGGATCCCGCGTTCATGATAATTATTATGATAATATGCTGAGTGGAGCTGCGCCGTATATTATGTGAAAATGTGCTCTTAGTTCCAATAACTGAACAAAGGTGACACCACGTGCCTGATTTATAAGGCTTTTGGTTTATACCATAAGGATGTATACGGAACACTGAGTCTAATGGTAAAAGGGTAAACAAATGTCCCTGTCCTTTGCCACCACATATACTATACGTTAGTTTTGCGGTGTGCTTGATAAAAAATAATAAATTTAATAAAACTTTGTAACTACATTCGCAGTTAATGTAACAGAAAACAAATTTCACATTGTTTAAATATACAATTAGCATTAATGCTAAAACTTAATTGAGAAAAAATAGGTTCGCAGTAATGATTTAAACAATATGCAAAATATTTGGTCAGCTTAAACAATGAATACAATTTCTTGATTTTTAGAAAACACGTTTGTGATGTTATGTCTACACATTTTTAATAAAATAAATAAAATACTTTTTTTATTCACTATTGTCTTTAAAACCGGTAGTTTACTCAAATAAAACAGTAGTGAATGCTAAATAAATGTTTTATTTATCTTATTAAAAATTTATAAACAATAAAATATTTATTTATTCAATAGTTCGTCGTAAACGCAATCTAGCGGGCGTATTGTCTGGTACTAATCTCTTCCAGCCAACCAGAAAGAAGAAAACTGCATGGCCACAACAAGTAAGCTGCATGGCCACAACAATACTTAAATAATTATTCATCTGTAGGAAATTCATTAAAAATATATAACACATAGTAAAAATACAAGTGAGATATCATCAATCAGAAGGGAAAAGGAAGGGATAGTGGAGAGGAAAAAAAAATCAGGAATATCACAAGTTATATTACTGACTTGAAATTAAGAGTTTATTTCTGTCGCTTTTTAAAAAATACTAATGACAGAGCGAGTCTAACATTAGTTTGCAACTGGTTCCAGAGACTCACTGTATGGACAATTAAGGACGATGTAAAAATAGAAGAGTGTTGAACTGGGAAAGCCAAAAAACAATCTCTGTTTGAGGAAGCGCAAGTTCATGTTCGGGAAAATGTAGAATGTCATCGGCGAGTTATTCGTATGAGGAGGGGGCTGAGGGAGAGTTAAGGATATAATACGACAGTGACAGTTTGTGATTTTATGTCTATTCTCACATTCGACCAGTTCAGCTCTTTCTGGCGTGAAGTGATGTTATCATACTTTTTCAGGTTAAATACGGTTATTTGTATCGGTAACCAGTATTGCCCCGGTGTGGTTCTTGTCACATCAGGAAATGTGGTCCTTGCCACATCAGGTGGACTTCTCGTGGCCATACGTTATGGCGTTACAACTCTCGATGAAATTTAATAGCCGTATTTGTTCACATTGTAAGCTTGTATTTTTTTAGTCCGAAACAAACTCAGCTTTTCATGTTACACGTTTCTTGTAGGCCCAGTCGGCAAAATGCTTCGTTCCATAGTGAAGTATTTGCAACTTATTATTTATACAACTCTTGCATAAAAATACTGCATAGATTGGGCAATCAATGTGTGCATTGTATGGATTTTCGTGTGATTGACTAGTTACAGGACTAAAGTGAAGAAATTGATCATGAATTGTAAAGGTTTACTTTATTGTGTTGTTTGTATTTTACCTATTTTATTTCTATTGCGTACCACTGCTAATATGTCAATGTAAAATTAAATCTTTGCTGTTTCTTAATATTTTTTGCCAAAAGGTTGTTTCACCATTGAAATAAAATAAAATAAATACAACAATTCCTAACATACGAATACACTCTCGCGTTCTAATAGATTTTTTAAAGTTTTTCGTATGTTTTTGTTTTTTATTTTATTTCAATAAGTGCATAAGGCGGCAATCGCCAGTAATATTCATTGCATTTGACCGACCACGTGACTTCGATGGGTGTGTATAAATATTGGGTATTTTAAATTTAAACATCTGTACATAAAATAACACGCTCATAAAGGTACACTAATAGCTTCAAAAACATTTTGACCAGGGGGGTACTTCACTGCTTTTCTAGATCGTCAGTGAACGTGTTAAGGAGGAAAATCAAAACAAATACACAGTTTAATAATGATTTTATTTTTCATATATAATAAGAATTCTATTTTTCATTTATTTTTGTCATATATACTCGTAGTATACACACAAAGAACTTTTGAAAATTATCAACTTGGGCAATAAATAATTATTGAAATAAAGGGATAAAAAATGAATACAAAGTTGATATTAATGTGCTTGTGCATTACGGAAGAAAGAACATTAGATATAAATAAAAGTTGAAAATTTCTTTAAATATTTTTAAATGCAAAATATCGGAATGTGAAATATTGTTTGATTCTGATAATCTCCGAAGGTGTTTTTGGAAAGACATTTGTTTTTATTATTGGGATTTCAAATCAGTATGGTTAAGAGTACATATATAAGTTTATTGTTACTTTTCTCTACAATCGGTAGTAATGCTAACGCATGTGGTAAAATACTATTTTTTTTGCAATTCCAGTGGTTCTTAGTCTTAAGGTACGATTGGATCTGAAGATAAAAGTCTCTCGGTCATGTTCTATAACATGTCCTAATTACCAATACGAATATATCGGAGAGGACAAAATTTATAAATGAATTATACTCTTAAATACGTGTAAAACTGTATTTTAGAATTAAAATCATATTTTTTTGCAGCCCAGTGACATTTAAAACAACACTAATTTTGACTCACATAATGTTGGTGTTCTCGAAGATTTATTGTAGGATTTATACTTTTGTTGATTGTATCAAACCTGGCTAGTTTTTGACATGTGGCAATCTCTTCTAACCAACTAGAAACGTATGCGTCTTGGTTTCTGTTGTATAAACTCTCACTCATCCTAAATTCATGTTTTGAATTCTTTTATATGTGAGTGTGTCTTGAGGAGGACTTGTAAATGTGATCTTAAGTGTCAATTTTTGTTCCAGTTGCAGTTATTGTGACTCTTTTCCTAATTTTTACGTTTTATTTTCAGATTTTGATATTCTTGTTTCAGTATTTCTTTCTGTAAATTGTTATTAATTTTTTTAAGATCACGCAATCCTCTCGTTAATAATTAAATATGTTTTTCTGTGATAAAATAAACTGTATTGTAAAATTGAAGTCGAATTTATTTTTATATTTTCATATTTTTATATAATATTTAGTAGAATTCATCTTTTTTATTTAATCCCTTAATGTAACAACCGTATGTTCAATAATTTAGTTTCGGTATTACATATTTATTTACAATGGTTTAAACTACTTCTCGTAATCTTTTTTTTTTTGGCTTAATAATGTCAAATACTACTTTTAATGGATAAACGGCAAGAGGATTATTAGCAGCAAAGTGACGAGATATGATATTTTCTCTGAGTATGAATGATTTCGGAATACATTTTTGAATACCAAAAAATCATATAGTTCTATTCATTATTTGATATTGAAAATGCCCTGAATGAAATTTTACAATATAAGAATTTGAAAATAATATAGCATAATGACAAAATTTAATATTGAATCTACTTGAGAAGTCTCTCTTTACTGCACGCCTGGCTACAATTTAGTTTCATTAATCCGTTTAATTCAGCTAAAACAATATCAGTGAAACTTGCCTCGGAAATAAACTTCAATAGAAGCTATTTAAAAGCTGCTTTAAGAAGATTTAAGACAATATCATTAGACTAAGTGCATTTCCTTACGATTGTACGAGGATCTGCAGCAGAAAACTCGTAACTAGTAAAAGTTTCTTAATGTTGTCGTTAGTTTCTTTGCAGTGACACGTGTACTTAAGAAAATGTAATAATTTGAATATATTATCAATATAAATGTTGGGAATATATAAGAAAAAAGGTATTTTTAGTGAGAATATTGAAATAACTTTTTACTAATTTTTATAACGTAAAAAAAGTATTTTGGTCTTTCAAAAAATATTATTGAAAAAGTTGCAAATTGGGTTTTGTGGATCCATTTCCCTCACGAATCCGATTACATAATATCTTACTGACAAAACTATTATAGTTAGGGTAAATAAATTGACGTTAATTGATATTTGTGACTAACAAAATCGCCCATTGTTCGAATTTTTTATTGTTTATTAACTATATCGTTGGAATTTTCAGTGACACCGAAATACTCCTTTTCGTTTATAATCTATCTTTCAACCATTTTGAGAATAGACCTACATTTTTTTTAATAAAAACGGATTCAGTCTCGTTTTCACTTGTCTCTTTCACATTTTTAGAATAAATTGAAATATGCGGAAATAAAACAACCAGACTTTACTTCATACAACGAAATTGTAACAATATACTCTACATTCAATTGAGTTCGCAATTTTGTATTTAAATTATTATACCGTGGTAGGTTTTTTTGCCAAGTGAAATTTTTTATTTGAAACAAAAAAGGACATCTGATTTATTTTGGGGAAAATTCGGAATTGAATCTGATTCGCCCGAGTTCTAATAACTAGGTCAAGACATGCTTAGATCTAAAATATTTTGGGGAAAATCCAGAATTGAATCTAAATCGCTCGAGTTATAATAACTAGGTCAAGACATGCTTAGATCTAAAATACTTTGGGAAAATCCGGAATTGAATCTGAATCGCCCGAGTTCTAATAACTAGTCAAGACATGCTTAGATCTAAAATATTTTGGGGAAAATCCAGAATTGAATCTAAATCGCTCGAGTTATAATAACTAGGTCAAGACATGCTTAGATCTAAAATATTTTGGGGAAAATCCAGAATTGAATCTAAATCGCTCGAGTTATAATAACTAGGTCAAGACATGCTTAGATCTAAAATACTTTGGGAAAATCCGGAATTGAATCTGAATCGCCCGAGTTCTAATAACAAGGTCAACACATGCTTAGATCTAAAATATTTTGAAAAACATATTTTTACATTTACGTTTATTTTTTTAAATCATATTTATTGGTTGATACCATAATGTGGTAACAAATTTTAAAATAATAGATTTCAATGAATAACTTATATTTTTTTTTGTGTGAAATAATTCAAGGGAAACAAATCCAATAATAAAAAAATCAACTATGGAAGTAATGAAAAAAGCTCAACCAACTTGTTTTTTTTTATCATCCACTAATCATTCACTGCGTTTCCGAGGCTTTGAACAATTTTATTGATTTGAAAGCCACCCCCGGATCTCACATATGTATTTTTATATCACAAGTGTGTAGCTATCGGTCCAGAGGAACGTTATAATGTATAAAAAAATATAAAATTTTAATTACGAATATGTTTTAAAACCTATGTAATATAACATATTGACAAAAGTAATTATAAATATTTCTGAAAAATCTTGAATTCAAAATTTAATTTGATTTAATGTTTGTGTGGTTTAAATAATGCGAGTTTTTGTTTCCTAACATTAAACTTTAAAATACTTTGATCTCTCGATCTTCAACGTTGAGATCAGGATAATACTCGTAGGTTACAAAACATATTCTTTCATTATAACTCTTTTGATCAATGAAAACCTTCAAGTTAGAAACCGCTAAAAGTTTAAACCTCCGAGGGTTAACCGAAGCGTGTCTCAACCCATAGGAAGAATTTGTTGGGCATATGTGCTCCTAAAACTAAACTCTTTTTGTTGTTGAGATCACAGAGGTAAGTTATTTCTATGAGGTTGGCCTTATATTATTGATTTTTTCAGAATTGGATAATTAATATTACTTAAATGATTATAAACATCATTCAAAAGAAGTATATATTTTATTTAACAACACATTATTCAACAATTACATTATATCCCTATTCATGGTTGATTAAACTCAGATTTCTCTGTTTTTGTCCGAATTTGTTCACCAAATCATACATTGTTATAATTTTTGAGAATAAGACAGTTCTAAGTCTTTCGTTGTATTCAATTTTCATTGAGTATTTTCTTTCAAATACCTTTCTCCATATTATTGGTTTGCACCGTGTTAAATTGGAGTCATAAATGTTAGATTGAAATGGTTCAATCTTGCATGTGAAAAGTATAAATACAGTGAAACGGGTATATTGTCAGTTAAATTCTTTCATACTTTATGTGATTCATGCAAAGTGGTGTGATGTTTTCTAAATTATATCAGAACAAGTAAAATGTTTGTGGGATCCGTTTTGCATAATAACTTACATAATAACTTGCATACTATATTTTTATGTTATTAATAAAAATATAACAAATACTAATGAGAGAAAACTGAACGAGTAGAGTATTTTTAAACGAAAACATTCGCAACTCCACTTATACTGGCCCTAGAGAAAGAAATTCGCAACTCCACTTATATTGGCCCTAGAGAAAGAAAACATTCGCAACTCCACTTATATTGGCCCTAGAGAAAGAAAACATTCGCAACTCCACTTATATTGGCCCTAGAGAAAGAAAATTGAAAAACTATCTGGAAATTTCTTTATTTAATACATGAACTATTTTTTTTAGATAATTTCGGAAAGTTTTATTTTCCGATCATTACGATTACCTCAAGGGGACTTACTATTAATAAGTTCAATAGAAAATAACAAAGGTCGAAGGACATCGATTTCGCTTACAAGAGCCCCATCTGTCTTACATTAAGTAATATAAAAACATAAATTGTAAAATGAGCTAAGAAAGTGTCAAGCCATTCTGGGAGTGAATCAGTCAGGAATGAAAGCCGATAACTCAGCATGAGTGCAAACCGTTAGACTTCGATCGCCGACAGTTACTCCATGGAAGTTATTAAAATTTACATTTATGTATAACATATTATATAATAAGGCGATAGAAGTGAAATCAAATTATCGAATTGAATTTTGTTGTACTGCCCATCTAACTAGGCATAAATATTTGTTCTAAGGCAGAAAATGTGTTTTTTGGGATTCTCAATATGTTTATGTATTGTAGTTTATTTTTATTTCTATTATGGTTGTGTTTGTTTATTGTTTTCGTATGTATCTATTGATACATAACTCCATACTTATTAAGTATTAATTTCTTATTTTATTATTTTTACTTATATCAAGCGAATAATGAAATGTTTCTAATTGAACGTTGAAATTCGTTTGAGAGAACTGTTATATTACCTACAGGGTATAATAAAACGGGGAATATTATTTTCTTTAACACATACACGAAATGTATTTCTTCGATTCTTACGGTCAGTGCCGGAAGGGATTTTTAACACACAAACGGGTCTTTCAATATCATTCCAGTTGGTGGGAAGAAATTGCCATAGTAAACTTGGTTCTGTTTAGCTAAAATTGTAATACAATACGAAAATAAGATCCAACAAAATATTAGCTAAGAAGAACAGCTTGTTGAGATAAAAATAAACATCATTTATGTTCTCCATTTTTGCACATAAAAATAAACGAATAACTAATTATAAGGATAATTCTAATAACATTTAAAAAAATGTTTATTTTTAACATGAAATTCATAATGTCTGTGTTTAAATTTTTTAATTATATTTTTAGTTTTTACACACCCTAAGGCACTAATGGATATTTTTCTTCGTATCTAGGTGGTAATATCATAAATTTCTTTTCGAAAATAAATATTTTTTTCCTAAGTATCCTTGATATATTTTTTTAAACTGGTGGCCACTTCTTAATATTTTGAAAATCGTCGGAAAAAATTAAGGGTTTTTTAAATACGAGGCGTATCCAGAAAGAAAGTGTACTGAGGCTCTCACGACCGGATGGATTTTATTTTCGACATGTTGGCTACACTTCCGTGTAGCCTGACCCTTCCTCTCCGCAACGAGACCAGTTCGAGGTCAGTACGTTGAGAAATGTCGACGCGACAACACGTTTCGTGAAAAATGTCAATCGAATCTCCCGCCAAGTGCGAAATACGCGGCGTCATCCGTTATCCCGTTTGGAAGGGAAAACCTCCGGTTGAGATTTATAATGAGGTGAAAACTGCATATGGTGATAAAGCTATGAATCATCGTACGAGTATGTACAAGTGGTGTAGCAAGTTTAAAAAAGGTCGTACGTCTGTGCATGATGATCAGAGGAGCGGAAGACCTTCAATCGTGACTGACGAAATTGTGGAAAAAATCGAAAATGCGCTCCGTGACGATCGCAGATTGACTGTGGATGAACTTTCTGCGATGTTTCCGCAAATCTCCAGATCTCTACTACACGAAACCATCACAGAAACCCTCGGATATTGGAAACTGTCCGCGAGGTGGGTTCCAAAACAGTTGACAGACCAACACAAGTTGAATCGAGTGGAGGCCGGGCAAGAGTTTTTGAGGCGCTGCAAACTCCATGGAGATGAATTTATCCGCTCCATCGTTACTGGAGATGAAACTTGGGTGGCACACTACACGCCTGAAATCAAAAGGCAGTCTCAACAGTGGCGTCACACCTCTTCACCCTCCGCCAAAAAGTTCAAAACCACAATTTCAGCCAAGAAAATCATGGCATCCGTGTTTTGGGACTGTCAAGGCATAATTTTAATTGAATATATGCCTCAAGGGGAGACCATCAACTCTGCAAGATACTGTGAGACCCTAAAAAAATTGCGATTCAGAACAAGAGGAGAGGCATGCTGACAAAGGGAGTCTGCCTGCTGCACGAAAATGCCAGACCACACACGGCCAACGCCACGAAGGAACTGCTCGCCTCGTTTAAATGGGATGTCCTGAACCATCCCGCGCATTCCCCTGACCTAGCACATTCAGATTACTATCTCTTTACCTTCCTGAAGCTGCACATGGGTGGAAAAAGGTTTTCAACCGACGAGGAGGTAAAGGAGGAGGTGGAGAAGTGGACGGAGGAGTTGGCGGGAAACTACTTCGAGGAAGGCATCAAAAAGTTGATACCCCGCTTCACCACCTGCATTGAGAGGAATGGCGACTATGTCGAAAAATAGCTTACATATGTACTACGGTAACCACGTAATTTTTTTGTTTAAATAAAAATAATTGTAACCTACAAAAATTCAGTACACTTACTTTCTGAATATGCCTCGTATATACGAGTGTATGTGTCGCATGTTGCCAAGATGGTGAACCGTTGACATCATAACACAGGGACCCACAAATATGAATTCCTCATTTTATAACGACCTTCTATATCAACCCTTCGAAACCTATTTCTTAACTCTTGAAGTAGTTTGTTTTTATATTACCTTATAAATTAAAAAATATATTACTGACTGCAAAAAGGCTCTTAAAAATAAGCAAAGCATAATTATGTAAACCAAGGCATACAGAGATAAACTGTAGGTAAACCAAGGCATCATTATGTCTAGGCCTTGAGATAAACTATGGGTAAACCAAAGCATCATTATGTCTAGGCCTTGAGATAAATTATAGGTAAACCAAAGCATCATTATGTCTAGGCATTGAGATAAACTATAGGTAAACCAAAGCATCATTATGTCTAGGCCTTGAGATAAACTATAGGTAAACCAAAGTCATGAGCATCCCAGACCAAACAGCATATTTCATGACAATCGAGAAAGTTGAGGGGATGACAATCGAGAAAATTCAGTACTGCATATAACTTGAAAATACCATAATTATTGGGAAGAAGGACTAAGATCCATAAATTAAGAGAAAATGCAGTCTAGTCTGGGCTGTATTTGGTAAGCTATCTTCATTATAAAGTCGAGAGATATCGAAAGAAAGGCCTACTCAATTTATATATCCTCCCAGAATAGAAGACGTGTGGGCTCAAAACAGTAACGTTTATAAAGCAAATAATGCATTATCTCAGGGTGACACAAACGGTCATGGAGAGAGAATGCTAATTATCTCATTACGAGACAGGTGAATGAGTAAATGGATAAGGTAGCAGACCAAAATCACAGATGTCACTGCGAGGATTTCCACCCAGAGCTGAAACTGGACAAAGCACATTGTAAAACGTACCGAAGATAAGTGGACCCAGAAAATGCAGGAGTAATGACCAAGGACAAAGGAAACCCCCTTTGCAAGATAGTCGGATGACATGAGAAAAGTAACTAGGAGCAAATAGAAACAATGTGCCCCGTAAAGGAACGATTGGAGGAAAGGAGAAACCTGTACCCAACATTAAAGCCAACTGGGCGGATGATGATGAATACGAATATTTGTGACTTTGATAATGGTTGGGTTTCATATTGAGAAGGTCGTTGACCAAGACCTGAGCTGTTTATTATCCACAAGGGACTCAGCAAATCAAACATCCATCCTACACTACACACCACTGTAACATTAAAAATATTGGCAGTTTGAGCTTAATATGGAAGAATAGAGTGTCAAGCTGTAAACCAACATAGATAGAACGTAGAGGATGATAATCTGATAACTTGGTTCGTTAGTGTGCAGAATCTGGTAACTTTTTCCCATATGGATTTTAGTTTAGTTGAAAAGACTGAGATGTTGAAAAGTGCATATACGGACGTTCTCTTCACATTAAATTGAAAGACAGCACTAGTGAATTTGACAGCTCTTTTTCAGAGTGGACGTAATCTTCAAAAACGCATTTGAGAACAAAATCGGTCGAGTCTTATAAATATTTTATATCCTCAAAATCGAAGTTAGGATATGATCGAAATAAATACGGTGGAAATCCATGACGAGGTTAAAATTAAATTAAATTCAAATCGTAAATAAAAATGTCTAATTTTAAACATTTATTAAATTCAAGTCGAGAATATTTTTCTTTAACACTAATAAAATTCAAGTTTGAAATAAAAATGACTAGCCTCTAGACAATACTTTGTCTCTGGGATTGAGTAACCTTGCATTAACATGTGGAATGTTTCGATGTTGCAAAGCAATTTACATCTCGTACTATAAGTGAACCCATGTGTTTGTTAAACTTTAAGATCTATCCATTAAGATTTTCGATAAATCCAATTTTTCTTGTTGTATCTAAGTGTGAACAACTGATAAAAAATTTGAGTACTTTAACACCATAAAATATGTCTTCCACATTTACGTTAGTCTACTTGGTTAAATTTGGTAATATATTATACATACATACGAGTATGTTGAATTAATATAAACATAAAAATATTTTTAATAATTACTTTGTAATTATTACTACTACTTTTCGTATCTACTCGTAGTTTAAGATAAAGGATTGACATTTAGTAAATAATTTGAAGTATTTGTATTAACTTGTATTTTGTGCATTTGTTTGTAAAAGACACCGTTGTGTCGTAAATTAAATAAATAAATACAATTCATGGTATGACCAAAGGAAACTTCAAGGATAAGGAATAAAGAGAATGAATGGATATTTTGAGTATTGTAATAGTTTTTCAATTCATTCTTGAACGTAGTTAATGATAGTGCACATCACCACTCTTGGAAGTTCGTTCCACAGTCGCACCAATTGGGCCGCATATGAAAATATGTGCAATTTCGGTGGGGTGTTAATGAAATGTTAAAGAAATACCCGTAATGTATAAAACTTAAACTTTAATTTTATTTTGGTTTGTTGAAAAATCACACGTCTGTAGCGCTGTTTCAATATATTAGTCACGTAAGGTTTTAATCCATATTTGCTAAGTGCACTGAAGACAATCTAAGTATCCCTAAGAGACAAAATAAAAAGTTCACGCATTCGTAGAAGCCTAGGTGTTACAGGCACAGTAAGATGGAGGAGAGGCGATTGAGATGGTGTGGGCACGTTGGACGCAGAGCACCCTATCACATTGTGAACCTGGCAATCTCCATGGATCTTCCTCGAATAACAGCCAGAGGAAGATCAAAGAATTCGTGGGTGGTGCAAAAAGATAACCTGATGCACAGGCATGGCCTGGGGGACGTAGTCCGGGACAGAAGAGCATACAACCTGAGGACGAGGAGAGCTGACCCCAACAGTCTTCGCAGACAGTGAGTTGGAATGGAGCCAGGGAGAAGAAGAAGACTGAAGTTAATCTAAGTGCAATAGAACCAGCAAAGTATAGCTAACATCTTTATGTATAGCTTATAAATTTCAAATAGCATACTAATATTTCCTTCAGATTTGATTTCGTACTAACATATGTTATCTATTATCTTCGAAAATGTTTTTATAATTTAATGAAATGCATATTTATTTGCAATATACCTACTCGTACTTTCCAAGTCACCTGACTTTTAAATAAAAATGACTGTATATAGATTTTTTTATGTCATTTGTTCCGTTTTCTATTACCCTTTAGTAAAACTTCTTACAAAAGGCTTATTCTAAAAAAATATTTTAGTATTTTGGTACAGTAACAATTTATGCCCCATAAAAAATCATCATTTCACCACGTATTGTCCCTAAAGGCTTCTTAAAATAAAAACAAGGATTCTCAATTTGTTTCTCTAAATATGTTACACAAAGGAGTTTCGGGAAAATATTTAACTTGGATCCGAAAATCTTGAGAAAAATAAGCTTGAAACCTTTGCCAATAATTATGATTTATATTTTAGATAACGACATACAAAAAATAAGGGTTATCAGCTAATATTTAATTTTAAGAAATTTGATCATATGTCATTAAAGTTGCTCAAGAGTTGGTTTCATTCAGTTATTTTCAGTCAGTAAAACATTTGATTGGAATAAAAATCACATGAAATAACGTATCCATAACAGGGCAGTTTTAAAATATAATTTGACTTTTTGATAACTTAATGACACCTTCTTTTTCAACAAATTTTGGAAACTTTTGCTGAACATGATCGCTTTAAATTCTTATGCATACGTACATACTGTCACGCCGTTTCCTTCCTGAGGTAGGCAGAGAGAACAGAGCACCAGACTTTCTTAGTTCGACGACATTTTTTTACTTCTTATGTTTAGTTATTTTTAAATATCATTCACTGAATCTTAGGTGCTCCTCTATTTATTATCATTATTGAATATGTTAAAGAGCACTACTACACAAATAAATTATAACAAACGTAGGCGTCATCTATCCATAATATATGTTTTGCCCCTCAGAAGGAGTGGTATGTGTAAGGCAATATGGAAAGGGAAAATACAGGAGTTTACCTTCATATTTTTTATTGAAAAACCTGGGATGGAAATTTTAAATCACGATTATTAAATTTAAATAATATTCTTGTGTATGATTAAATTAATATTAATATTGGCTGTCAGAATGCTTTCAAAAGGGTTGAATAAAAGTAGCATGCGTAAAGTTTCAAAATCAGTTTAAAGATATGGCGGGCACACAAGGGACTCAAAGGTCTTTTTCTGAGTAAGAAAGGACGCGTTCTTTTCCGGAAGTAGGACAAAATACGAACCTTTTAGTAAATGCAGCAAGATAAAAAAGGTGCCTCCTCAAAGCTCCGGTCACAAAGTCTCTTATTTAGATACTTTTTGGAAAGAAAATACGAAATATAAACTGCGTTTATCATACCATTCATCTTGTGAAAAGAATTTCACAGGATAAATTTCTTAAACCCGACAACTAGGTCACTTTATATAAATTAAAACATCTCAAGGCAATTTAATTGTCTGTTAAGTGATTCAAAAAAATATTTGCTCACAATAAAAGATGTTTAAAGAATGTTTATTTTTGTTTCATTCATATTTGAAATCATATAAAAATAAAACAAATTCTTCATCATCATCATCATCATTGTAAATATGAGATACAGCTTTATTTTATTCTCACTGTCTCTTTGATATTATCTTTTCACCTTTTTGGAAAATAAGTGGCCCTACAATTAAGACTGGAATGCAGACCCAGACAGAGAAATCTCTTCATCAAATATTCTTCTATTTGTCTTGCCATCTGTTATTTTTTTAAATAAGTTGCATCATTTTATTTTTTTAAACCATCAGAGGTTAAATCAACGTATAAAATAATACTAATTTAGATAATTAGTTGTAAATTGGAGATTATTTTTAAGGATTTGGAAAACTTTGTTTTTTTTTATTTTATTTGATTAAATAAATATTAAGAAATTAACAACTAAATTTAAGTTTTTCTTTAAATATAGGTTAAAAAAAGAAATAATTCAAGAGTGATAGTAAAAAATAATATAACAGATGACCAGCGCCACTTAAACGTTCATACAAAGCTGTGCCGTTGTTCTTTTCTGTTCACTCGGCTGTATTCGCCAAAGTTCTAGTTCAAGTGAAATAAGACGTGTTATTAGGTTTAAAACCAGAATGTTAATGATATATTTTTTTTGTTAATCACTCAAATTGGGGTGTTCTACCAGGCAGTGAGCAATATTGAGTAAAATACGTATTCTTATCCGTCGTGACCTCAAAACTGAGGAACGTGATCCACAAATTGTTGAGCATATTGAAGTGGTTTTCTTAAGAAAAAATGTTCCGTCGTTTCCCATTGCCTTCCGCATCGCTGTATATGTTGTAGGAATTAATTCATGGTGTATATATTTTGACCCCTGCTATCAGCCCACAGTATTCACATATTGAGGTGAAATACTCGTACAAGGTTCCATATGAAATATGTAATTTTGGATGTTAAGCGAGAGCAGGATTGTTGTAGAAATATTATTGGACACACTTATGTCGATAGGAGTTGGAAGCATTAGGAGACAAGATAGGAAAAACGCAGAAGCAGAAGTGACCAGTCTCCGTACTCTTCCACCAGACATTGAGAACATAGGTGACCCTAGATTGGCCTGTACTGTCCACAAGGTAATACTGCTTAACATCTAGCGGCATTCTGAAGCCCCTTGACATAATTCAACCGTATTTCTTACTAAGCTATGAAGGTAATCATGATAATGTCACTGATGAATCGCTATTCGATTCTGCAAGCGTCATATATTTTGGAGTATGTGTCAAGATTTATTAGAATACATAATGACGTAAGATAAAAAATTATAAGGGAATCATAAAATAAATTTCCTAATTAAAAATAAACGTCCAAAAAAAAAATTTTAAAGCAGCTGTCTCTGATCTCGACCTTTAGTTTTCATATTACTTAAATTTAAGGTTTTAGAACGACTTGACATCGTACAAACTTGCAACACAGACTATATGGTCAGATTAAGCAGGAAGAGAAGCAAGTTCTATTGTGACAACATGGATAGGACGAGCAGGGACAGAATCCTATACTTAATGGCACGCGAGAACTCCGCAGGACATCGAATGCCACAAAGTTTGTCTAAACGTGAATAGTCAGCTAGTGATCTACCTTTCATAAATTATTTTAACAACATAACAGATCGAAGATCATCATCATGATGAAGAAGAATAACTTGACTGTATTTATTTTTTTAAGTGGTATTAAAAATGTCATACGAACATATTTGAAAAATTATATTTTTTCTAACAAGATGACCTAACGTATGTACTATAGCTTTGATGGTCAGACACTTATCTTTCAGCTTGGGGATCACATATTCCATTCCCGTTCAAACCTTTTTTTTTAA
>CATKWJ010000798.1:0-21846 GCA_949825065.1 Odontocerum albicorne
AACCAAAACCAATTAATATTGTGTTCCTTATTTTTCAAGGAACTTTTCCATTCATAGATAGATTGTTAATTTTTTTAAGCTTAACAGTTGAAATTTAAAATTATCTAAAATTTTGACTTTTTAAAATTTGCTCTATTATGTTGACTCATATAATTGCACAACGACTTTAATTTGGTGATGTAAACCATCCTGGTTTAGGTGGATTGCCTATTTAAAAAAAAGGAAATAAAAAGGATTTGAAAAACTATAGATCAATCAATCTCATATACAAAATAGTTACAAAAATAATAAAAACTGGAATACAAAAACAGCTAGAAGATACGCAACCGAGAGAACAAGCTGGATTTAGAAGTGGATATAGTACAATTGATCACATTGCTTCACTACCATAAACAGTTGGAATCATTACAAAAGTTTCTGTGGCACTTTAATTTAAAACAAAAGTTAATGTTGGCACGTTGCTCCATTGTTCCTTTTCCAACCGAGACTCAGAAGGTACTGCCAATTGTTACGTCATTACGAATGAACCAATGTAGCAAACGCTCTGAAACTTTTACGAAAGATGATCGAAATGTGTGGCTTGTTAACTCATTTATTCATCAACAGATGGCACTGGCGGTTACGCGAAAATAAAATCAGTCAGCTTTTTCATTCGACAAACTGTGCATTTAGCACGTAAATGTCCACTCGTTCAGGATACTTGCATTCCATCACATTCACTCACGCATTCCATCACATTCACTCACCTTGGTCCTTCCAGCTAATACTGTAGGTGGACTAGTCAGGCAATAGATTATGCTTTGGAAGACTGTGCTTATGATGAAAAGGAAAAAAGACTTACTCTTGTAAGCACCCAGGGCAGCAATTAGACGATTGTTGTAGTTCTGTTGGCATTTATTGAACTTCGTTTTTGACAAGTTTTTTAATTATTTTTTCCTAGCGATTATTTAATGTAGCACTTTTCCCCAACCACCAAGATAACCTCAAGAGCCCTTTCTAACTTACTCAACCTATAAACTTACAGAAGCTGTACAGAGGTGACTTTTCAGTTCTACTGAAGACTTCGTCAGTTTGGAAATTTGTCTCAGGAATTTGGAAGACTGTTCCACAGAAGAGATCCTACTACCTGAAACATTCTGTCGAAATATGTGTAGTTGTTGCTATTATTATGTATCAACATTTTGTTCCTTTGACTGAAAAAGTGTAAATCTCTTGTTTTTTTCAGTTTTTTTAATTGTTTTTTCAAAGATGTAACAGAGGTTGTTTATTAATCTTTCCAGTTCACCGATATTCCTTTTTTACGTCGTCCTTAACAGTACACGCAGAGAGACTCTGGAATCAATTACAAACCAATGTTATACTTGCTCCATCCTTGGCATGCCTTAAGAAGCGGCTAAAAAACTCTTAATCAGTAATAAACCGTGTTTTATTCTGGATTTTTTCCTTCCTCTCCTGCATCCCTTCCTTTTCCTTTGATTGATGATATCTCACTTCATATGAGAAGAAATGTTTGGGCGATTGTCCGTCTTTGTGGGGTTTATGGGCATATGCTCACGTATATGTTCGTGAATTTCGTTGGGATGGATAGTCATTTAAAAGTTTTTTACAACTATGTAACTTGCTTCTTTTACTTTTTCCTAATTGGTTAAAGAGATTACCCCCTGGCAATAAGCCCGCCTGATTGTATTTGCAGTAAAAACGTTAAATAAATAAATAATTGACTCGCATATTACCTAGTTGAAACGAAACAGGAAGGCATAGTTTACTCGCATATTACCTAGTTGAAATGAAATAGGAAGGCATAGTATTTTTGCCCAAAGGCAATATGCTTATTTGGCTCCCATGATATATAATGGCGTGCCGAATTCAATAAAGGCAAAGGTAGGAAAACCATTTAGACAGTCGATCGGAGCGTGGTTGTTATTGCGACAAGATTTTGAGTACTTGGGCTTTCAGGATGAATGACGCGTGGAAAAGATTTGTGTGGGCTCTTGAGTGTGGGTTTCTTCTTGTTGTTTTAATTTTTGTTGTTTTTGTATTTGTGTTTCTATATACTTTTGTTTTTATTTTTATTCTTATGATTGTGTGCGGTATATTGTGGGATGAATATTTTTAGTTTTTCTGGAGGGATGATGTGTGAGGAGTTTAATTTCGCATGATGTTTCCAGTTGTAATTGAGTGTCACTGTTTGTCAGGTTGATGAGAACGTGCAACGAGGTTTTGTTTTTGTGTAATCAAAAATCGGAATGAAGTATCGATTTATTTTTTCATGCTAAATATCCTGAGTTAGATACAGGCAAAAACCTAGTTTACTGGGGATACGACAAATAAAAGGCAACAAACCCAGATCCATTAAAATTGTATGTACAAATTAAATAACTTGTTGTTTTTTGGTAAATTATGTATATTTCTTGTCATGTGTAATAATAAATAATATATAAAATAAAAAAAATAGTTAGTCAGTCAGCAGGTCTACGCTACGGCATTTAAGCATAGATATTAAGCATGACGGGGAAAGAATAATACATATTAAAAAAAAAAATTATATTGGTTGTCATATGATTAAATAATTTAAAAATACTCAAACGAAATTTAAACACTTAAACTTTAAAATTAGGATTATTTTTTAACACTACACATATTCCCCACACTACACCTAACGCCGAATGTGTAACTATCACATATCATAGGATTTATAAATATATCAATATAAATCTACTTCTCTTGGGAAGTTTTTTGCGGTTTGCTTACCAAATATGTTTTCCTGAACATACTCAGATACAAGGAAGTACTAATGCAATGTCCACATCCACCGCCTAAGTACCTTACCTCTTGGCCTAGCTACCACCTTCCTATCCTTTAACTTTTTGTAACATTTTTAATGTCAATAATAGTGGGTTCGAATCTCAAGATAGATTTCCCTTGAGAACAGTTTGCCTCTTTAAACGCCGCTATATAAATTGTCTTTTATTATTAACCCTTCCTTTCCTGTGATGTGTAACTAGTACACATTGCTTCTAAACACCTTTAATATCTCTATAAATATAATAAATAATGGGTTTAGATTTTAAGTATTCCTTCGTTACACATTTACGCATTGAATGAAAAAATAATATCAATAATAATGAACACTTATCGGCCACATCAGAGATATTTTGTGAAAAAGGGGAATAAATTCACAAATACAATCAAACATGTGCCAGTGTGTGACGTATGCATATTCATTCTAAAAAACCGCTATGGGTGAGGAAGCAACGCTATTCACGTCTCACTCTCACTCTACTTCGGTATATGGGAACGCAAGAAATTAAATCTCAGTTCGTTCGCTTTTCTTGCTTAAGTAGCTCGCGGGCTTTCGTTCGAGGTGGTCGTTTCGCCCGTTTTGTGAACGTCGGCCGATGTTTTTTTTCATGTTTTCAGCAATTAAATTTCAATTAGTATCACTTTTGACTTTAAATCCAATTAATTTAAGCTATTGGCTAATGAATATTCTTATTTTTACTAAATAAGAATATTCATTAGCCAATCGCTTAATATTCTTATTGTTATTATTAATCATATTTAGACGACCAGAGAATAAACATTGTTAGCAAAAGCATTACCAGATTTAGACCCATTTTTTGAACCAATGAGAATCCAACCATTACTCCTGAGTGGAAGTCAAACGTCTCACTAGTCATATGATTACATACATATGTACATACCATCACATCATCTTCTTGTTGGCGTATACGTAGAGGACAGAGCGTCAAGCTTTCTCGTCACAATACACTTCATTAGCTTCCTCTACATCCGTACATATCCTTATAAAGTTCCTTCCGTTTATCTTATTCTTTATCTCTTATTTAAGAAAATCTTTCACTTGGCTTAACCATGCTTTCCTCAGACTTCTTCTATTGCAATTTCCACTCGTTTTTAAATTATACTAATTTGTTCATTCAATTTTTCATCTACAATCCAGTCAACATGGTCTAAACCAAGGGTTCCCAAACTTTTTCGGCCGCAGACCCCTTTACCAAAAACTTTTAAAACCGTCGACCCTCTAGTCATTTACTTTACTTACTCAAATTAATAAGTTTGTACAGTACTCGATATTGAATATTTCACTAGATATGAAACTTTTCATTTTAATCACTTGTAATTAAGGATTGAAAAAGATAAAAGGACTACGGATTATGCATTGCATTATCTTGTGCAACATTTAATATTGAAATCTGCGCTGACCAAAATTAAAGCAAAAAAATACGAGCAGAGTTTTTTTAAATTTTTGACATTTATGAAATAAATATGTAAATTCGATATAAGTACAAATATTGACAAATATTCTTCATTCGGTACATATTGGAATCATAGATATTTTGAAGTGACAAACAAATAGCAGTAGAAAGAGGTCTATTTTTGCTGTCGTCAACCCCCAAATTTTTTTATTTGAAATTTTCGACCCCTAGAAAAATCAAATCACCCCTAGATATCATCCACTTTGGAAACTCTTGGTCTAAACTATTCAACGAACTCCTTTTTCACCTTAGCACATCGATCTTTAGCTCACATTCATCATTAATAACTACTCTTCTTATTCCGTCATACATTGACATACTACTTATTCATCTCAATTCATATGTATATCCACCTTATACGAGTATTGTCACCTTTCTTTGTACATCGATATTTAGCTCAAAAACATCCTTAACACTTGCCTTACTGTGCTAAAAAATTGCACCAGCCACGGTGCTGGACGCTAAGCATCCAGTGAAAAATGTATGTTTTAAATTAAAATTATGCAAAATCTGCAAGGTAGTTTTTTGTAATTAGCTATAAAAATAATTTTATTATGTATTAAAACGTCGAATATTCAAATAAAAAATAAGTCCTGGTCACTCGATATCCAGCACAGGTTGGCAAGTGTTAATAAATATATTTTTACTCCACCATACATCGACACACCTCATATTTTTCTAAGTGAACATATTGCCACCATATTTACCTGTTCACGTTTGACTCCAATCCATCAATGTTACTGTTGTGAAAAAAATACATATAATTCGCAAAAAAAAACGACCCACTTCCAAAAACCAGCGTTTCAAGTTCGATTCCCGTTTTAAAACAAAAAATCCCAGTCTTGTTTTTCACATGAGACCTATAAAAAATCTATCCAGAATGGTTGGACAAAATTGTTATATAATAAAGATGACGATGAAGGGACAAATAAATATATTATTAAAGATTTTAAAATAAAGTAACCAAAAGTTAATGTCTTAACTTTTGATGAAGTATTGATAGATCAAACTTAAATTAAATTAAAACTCAAATCAAATTAAAACTCGAGGTTATACAAAATAAATGATGAACGAGATATGTTTCAACAATTTTATATATGTATATGTATGCAAGTATTTTCCTTCAATGTATAAGGGTTCCAGAAATAGTGAATGGAACTTACAGAGTATGAAATTCCGAATGACAATCCTTACCCTTAATCTGAAGTCTGAACGAGAAATATCCCCTAAGGGTAGATATTCCACAGTGGATTTTCCCATATTTTGTTAAACACTCTTAGGGGTGTTTCGTTAAATCCTTAAAATTGATTCACAAAGCTCTGCGAAAGGCGTGGCTTGGAGAAATTTTCAGTTTGAGAGTATTCTAAACTCGTTTTCTCTCTCTGTGTGTGCTGCGAGGAGGAAATTCATTCATATTCAATAAGGCAAACTTTCGCATACGATGTTTGGCGATATATATGGCTCGGGAATATTGTTGGAGACATTTTATCCTTTTAAATGGGAATTGTATAGATCACAGTGGAAGACATAGTCCTCACCTTGATGAATGGATATACATTCATTCATTCAAACATTCATATGGTAACTCTTAATATTTTATAAACCATTTTTGTATAACTGCTCATTTATTGTTATTTTAATGTTTAATAAATTATGAATGACATAGAGATGTCGAATGGGAACGTATGCGGATTTATGATGTATGCAGATGACATGGTAGTTTTGAAGGAGAGTTAATTTGTAATTTCTTTTATCAAACACTGTTTATTCCACTTTTTGTAACGGTATAACGCTACCAGTTTCAAGGCTTTCATCTCATCATCGGGGGAGCACAAACAAGACTAAATTCTGTTCGAACTGATACCGAAATACAGGCTTCTAACGGTAAACATTCGGGTTGTGGACTGGGGGAGGCATAGGACAACCTCGGCGTGCAGTGGATAGATTCTTGGGATATGTGTGTTTGCCAGATGTTCACCTTGATGCACTGACTTAGAAATTTCTAAGGCCTCTAATCTGTCCAATTTATTTCCGTTACTACTGATATGTAAGAATTTGACATCATCGATAGAAAATATATGGTTTTCAAGGTGACAATGATTAGCCGTTTCAGAATAAATTAGAGGATTTGTTAAGGCGGATTTGTGTTCATAATTTGTGAATAAAGAATATCAAACGGCGTGTAGCGATAGTAAACAGAGGTACAGTACCCGGCGGTAAGTAATACACATCGTTTGTGGTGCGCTTACAGTCCGTTCCGGTCCGGTAACGACTGACAAATCGCGATGGAACACGTGTATGAATGACAGAGACGACGCTCTACAAACGTTGAGTATTACTTATCGCCGGGTACTGTACTAACATATCATATATACTCGAACCGGACATTAACAGAATCTGCTTAGATGATGGTCCGTTTTGGATAATTTGGTGACAACTTTGATGTATGGGAATGAAACGTGGGCGTAGAAAAAGACTCACAGTAGTTAAATAAATGCTGCAGAAATGCGTCTATAGTTGCCAACTTCTGATAAGAGACAGCTCCTCAAGAGGATGATGTCTGATCAGAAATGCGTCTATAGCTGCCAACTTCTGATAAAAGACAGCTCCTCAAGAGGATGATGTCTGATCAGAAATGCGTCTATAGCTGCCAACTTCTGATAAGAGACAGCTCCTCAAGAGGAAGATGTCTGATCAGAAATGCGTCTATAGCTGCCAACTTCTGATAAGAGACAGCTCCTCAAGAGAATGATGTCTGATCAGAAATGCGTCTATAGCTGCCAACTTCTGATAAGAGACCGCTTCTCAAAAGGACGATGTCTGATTTTAATTGATGTATTGTTGAACACATTTCTGGTTGATTGGGAGATATAACCAAATTAAAATTAACGCGCCAGGTTCTACAGTTAACAACAAGCCATAAAAATAAATAGAATGAAGAAGGAATCTTCGATTTATGGGAATGAAACATGTATGTGGAAATATATTAAAAGGTGTTGAATAAATGCCATAGAAAATGCGTGCACGGAGAAGAATACGTGGAGTGACAATGTATGACAGAATACGGAATGAAGTGATTAGGGATGAATGTGAACTTAAGGCTGATGTGTCGAGTAAGATGAACAAAAGCGCTCTGAGATGGTTTGGGTATGTAGAACGAATGACTGAAGAAAGACAAAATAAATAATATACAATGCAAACTGTCAATGGTAAGCGTGCTAAAGAAGGACCAGGGAAAGTATGGATGGACGAGTATCAAGTGAATGACATTTTGAGTGGAGGAAACGTTAAATCGTAGGAGTTGATAACGTGTGTGAATGAAAAAAAGGCGAAGTATTGTATTACACTTTCGTTGTATACAGTACGATCTGGTGGAATTATTGTCATGTGGTAATTTCTTACAACCAACCAAAAATATGATAATTACAGACAACCTCCGGTCCATTAAAACATACTTCTGGTTGGTTGGAAGAGTTTGCCACTTGGCAATAAGTTCGCCAGGTTAAATAAAAAAAATATGTTAAAGAGGCTCTTAATGTAAACCAGACTGGAATCCCTTTGAAATAAGTCTGGGTTTCAGCGGGATTTGTGTCGAGATAAAATAGTCTGGCGCTCTGTCATCTCTGCCTACCCCTGATAGGAAGTTTGCGTGCTGATATGTATATATGTAAGAAATAAATTGCAATCTGGGCTGATCGATAATTTCAATAGTTTGGATAAATAGTATTTAAGATGGTTTATGATACACATGTCAAACGAATGGTTGACAAAATTCCGATCAAATATTTCATTTTAAATATAAAAAAACGGTTCGATAATGAATGTAATTTCACCTTTCTTGCTGCTATTGAAAACAATTTGGCGAACTTTTTGCCCAGCGGTAATCTCTTCCTACTAACCAGATAAAAGTAAATAAAGGAAGTTATATCGTCGTAAAAAAACTATTCAAAACATTAGTTTATATGCTTAAAAAATCATTAACATTATTTTTATAGTCAAAATAAATGTGAGATATCATCAATTAAAGGAAAAAGGGAGGGATGGTGCAGAGAAAAGAAAAGTCAGAAATGAAACACGTTATATTAATGACTTGGAATTTAGAATTTATTCAGTCACTTTTTAAAATGTACCAATGATAGAAAGATTGTAACTTTAGTTTGTAACTGGTTCCAGAGTCTCCCTGCATGAACTCTGTATTAGGTGTTAACATACTCGTAAGTTGTGTCCGTTTTATTTTCAATTTAAAAATGAGCACCAAAAGTAAAACAAAATGGTAAAGGTTATACGTCATTCGAAATAAAATTGTCTGATCTATAAGATATTGTGTTTGCTTTTACGTTACATATATTATTTTATTTGATTATAAGCTTTCAAAATAGAATGGCAAGTACACGAAAGTGAGCATTTTCGACACCTCGTTTTGTTCGCGTTCAATCGATGGGATAAAGCTGCCAAAGCTGCTCGAGATATTTGCGAAGTGAACGGTGAAGATGCTATGAATGAAAGGACAGCTCGTCGATGTTTTCCGTGGTCGATGGCGTTTCAAAGACGGTAATTTCGACCTGAATGACATGGAGCGTTCCGGACGACCAGTGGACTTCGATGACGACCGCTTAAACCATATTATTCATGAAGATCCCCTTCAAACATTTATCATCACCATTTTTTTTTCATCATTTTCAAACCATTTTTCCTCACCAGTAATGATGTGGTAAATTAACCTTTGCTTATGGCCATGCGTAGCTCGATGACGCGCGAGCAAACCAGCAGGTTGATTTGATTTTTGTTGTTTTCACTCAAAACATGTGGAACTTGGGTTCCACATGTTTTGGAACCTAAAGCGCCGAACTTCTGGACTTTTCCCATTGATTTAAGATGGCGGTATACAGTCATGTGACTACAATTCATCTGCTCAGCCAATTCTACGGTGGTTTGAAGGGGATCTTCATGAATAATATAGTTTAAGCGGTCCTCGTCGAAGTCCACTGGTCGTCCGGAACGCTCCATGTGTTTCAGGTCGAAATTACCGTCTTTGGAACGCAAAAACCATCGACGAGCTGTCCTTTAATTCATAGCATCTTCACCGTACACTTCGCAAATATCGCGAGCAGCTTTAGCAGGTTTATTCCCTCGATTGAACGCGAACAGAAGGAGGTGTCGAAAATGCTCACTTTCGTCTACTTGACCTTTCATTTTGAAGGCTTGCAATCAAAAAATAATATATAGTATGTAACGTAAAAGCAAACACAACATCTTGTAGAACAGAAAATTTTCTTTCGAATGACGTATAACTTTTACTATTTTATTTTAATTTTGGTCCTCATTTTTAAATTGGAAAAAAAAACGGACACAACTTATGTTAACACCCAATATTTAAAATTAAGAGTTTTTAATTTGTTTATTTGTTAAACACTTCATTATAGAAACAATCTGGCGGGATTATTGCAAAGCGGCAATAATCCCGCAAGATTGTTTAAGCAGTGTCTTCCAATCAACTACACAAAAGTAAATAAAGGATGTTACTTGGTCGTAAAATCTTTATGAAATGTATGAACATATATATATATATATATATATATATATATATATTATTAAAGTAAAAGTGAGATATCATCAATCAAATAAAAAGGAAGGGATGGCGGAGGGGAAAGAAAAACTATGAATGAAACACGTTATATAACTGACTTGAATCTATATAATCTATATATTACTGACTAGAGTCTTTTTTAGTCACTTTTCAAAGCATGCCAAGGAACGAGCGAGTCTAACTTTGGTTTGTAATTGGTTCTAGAGTATCACTGCATGGACAGTAAAGGACGACGTAAAAAAAACAGTGAACTGGGAAATCCAATTAGCAGTCACTTGTTAAAATATGTAAATGATTGAGCGAGTCTAATATTAGTAACTGTAACATGTTCCAGAGTCTCACTGCACGGATTGAGACTTTGGAATAATTTCTATGCTCAAATTCCGTAGCGTAGACCTGCTGGCTGACTAACTATTCTTTCCTGTTTCATGTCAACCAGGTAATATGTGAGTCAATTATTTATTTATTTAACACTTTTACTGCAAATACAATCTGGTGGGATTATTGCCAGGTGGTAATATCTTTCAACCAACCAGGCAAAAGTTAAAAAAACAAGTTACATGGTTGTAAAACACTTTCAAATGACTATCTATCCGCACGAAATCAACGAACATATACGTGAGCATACGCCCATAAACCCCACAAAGACGGACAATCACCCAAACATTTCTATAGTAGCATATTTATTTTCAACCTACGAAAGTACAAACATATAACTTCATACCAGAAGGCTATATGAACTGGTTGAATGTTAGAAATAGACGCCAAATTCACATACTGTCTCTATTGTATAATACCCTTAACTGTCCCGCCACCCCCTCTTATCTCGCCGCTCTGTCAAAAGTAAAAGAAGCAAGTTACATGGTTGTAAAAAAACTTTTAAATTACTATCCATCCCCACGAACATATACGTGAACACAACACATAAACGCCCATAAACCCCACAAAGATGGTAAATCATCCAAACATTCCTTTTCATATAAAGTGAGATATCATCAACTAAAGGAAAAAAAAGGGATGGTGGAGAGGAAAGGAAAAGAAAAATCAGGAATGAAACATGATACATTATTGACTAGGAATTAAGAGTGTTTTTAGTCACTTCTCAAAGCATGCCAAGGAACGAGTGAGTCTAACTTTGGTTTGTAATTGGTTCCAGAGTATTACGGCATGGACAGTAAAGGACGACGTAAAAAAAGAGCAGTGAACTGAGAAATCCAAATAGCAGTCACTTTTTAAAATATGTAAATGATGGAGCGAATCTTACATTAGTAACTGTAACATGTTCCAGAGTCTCACTGTACGGACAGTAAAGAACGACATTAAAAAAGAAGAGCAATGAACTGGGAAATTCAATAAAAAATTACTTCTTGAGCCCTGTGCGAGTCCGTGATCGGAAAAAAGCTGCATATTGCGTCCGTGAAGTATTAAAACGTCGCACATGTTGCTAATAAGATAGGCAATAACACTCGCACACGTCTAGCTAGGCAATATTGTATCGAAATATTCGTTGTGTACAGTACAAAATGGTGGGGTAATTGCCACGTAGCCATCTTTTCCAACGAATAAAAGATAATTAGCACTTTCTTTTACACAAACTTATATTAAAGTTTATTGTGTAGAACATATTGAAATTTCAAATCATTCATTTTTAAAATGGAGTTCTACAATATAATTACAAATTAGCGATTTTTTGTGTGCCATTGTGCATTCGTCCCAAACAATAAGTTTGCATTTCTGCAATACTTTTCCCATGCCGGATGATTTGGTAATGTTGCACGTGGGAGTTTCAATGAATCGCATGTTCAGTAGCAATTTCAAAGCGAAATAAGCAGTTCTTCCACCTGGCATCAATGTAGCAGCTATTCCGGACGACGCAAAAGCTAAGGCTATGTCATTTTGGGATCGAATTGCTGCCAGAATCATTCTAATTAGGAACGTTTTACCAGTTACTCTTGGCGCATCTAAGAAGAAGATTTCTCCAGCCCCGTTATTGACAGTTTGCATTATTTGATCGTAAATGCCTTTTTGATTAAACGTTAGCTTAGGAATATTTGATTGCGCGTACGACAAAAGATCACCCGTATTGTAATTTTGTTCACGATGCAATTCTACATCGAACGAAGCAGCAGCAGATTGATTCGGTGATGGCATTCCCAATTGATTGAGAACTTTGTTCGCGATTTCTAAGCATAAATTTTCAATCATTATCAACGCTTCGTTGTAGATTTCTGCTGAGAAATCCATGTTTATATTTGAATTTTCCTCGCGTATTCGACGGAAAATATCTTCAGCTATGTGCAATTTATATTTCTCCCATAACTCTGTTGGACATGAAGGAGAGCAGGCGGTCAATATGATTGCAAACAATGCACGAATTTGATTTGGATGTGACGTGTTGCACGCGTCATTAATGCATACATCACCAGGGGTGGTCGTTCTCCAATAAATTCAGATCTTGACATGCACTGCGGAAAATGGCATGTGTAACGCCGTTGACAATTCTCAATTGCTGGAAAGACGTTGGATCGGGCACATTTACCAACAGAATGCGAAGAGATAAGCATTCATCTTGATCGGTATGCACGGTGTACAGTCTGCCTATCGTAGTTTCTTTGAATATGCCAGGTTGTCCGTCTACTCGCTCTCCTCGTTTGCGTTGTTCAAATGATTTTCTACTCGCATTCCATGTATAATACGTAGCCATTTCCGAATACAGCAGTGTTTTTGCAAACGCGTCATTTTGACATAACGTGAAGAAAGCAGTTAACGTTGTAGCCGGTGGATTCAGGGCTATTTGTTGCACATTTGCAGCTGTGAAATAAACGCGTTGTCCATTTTCTAGATGTACTGCTAAGTGAACAACAGCTGGACTTTGTTCATACATGGGAAATGAAAGAATTCGCCATACAGCTTCATTGCTGCTTATGTATCTTCTAGCCTGATACTGTGTGATTTCATCGATATGTATGACCGCATTCCTATCACTTATTTCTGGTTGCATGCCAAAAACTGCTAAGTCGCTGCCTTTATTCACGTACTTACAAATGTATTTGATCGATTTAACGGAGGTACAGTATTCCACGTTTATGTGCGTTTTGTATGTTTTTGATAGCAAAGGCGAATATGGAACAACCCAACGATTGTCTACTTCGATGTCACCGTTTTGCATTTGTATGGTTGCTAATTTACCGCCATCTTCTGTTGATCTTCTTCTGTATAAAGGATATGCATCGTCTCCTGTAACTGTGTTACATACTAATGCTCGAGGATATCGCTAAGAGCATTTTCCGTCTATCATGCATGTTGAATTTTGATTCAGTGTACCGCAAGGTCTATGTTTCATATTTTTCGTCACAACTTCATGCAAATCCTTATAGACTTCGGCATCGGGTATTTCAGCGCATATTACATTGTCGATTTCGTTTGAAGTGATTTTGTTATAGATCCAGAATAGTATATGTGCGTGTGGCAATCCTCTCTTTTGCCATTCCACTGAGTATATCCAGCAGCGCACAGACCCAAACACTTCATGTTTTACCATGAAATCTATCAGCGATTTCAGCTTCTGTCTGAAAACGTGCTGTGATGTCATGCCTATCCACCGGCGATTGCCCAGGAAGTAAGAGCTGTTGTATATCGTCCCAAGCTGGATTGCATGTGAATGTGGTGAATAAATCTGAACGCCCGTAGTGACGAACATACGCAATTGCATCTTGAGCGTACTCATGCATATGACATGGACTGCTTGTATATGAAGATGGAAAAATCGTTAGTCTTCCAACGTTAGTTGTATTACCGTCATTTACAACCGCATCTCGCAAATTAACGTATTCTTCAGAGCGAAGCTTGGTTTGATTCAAACGAATGAATATCAAACGTTCTGTTTCGATTTTTGCATACATATCTACGATGTATTGGTGAAACAATTGACGGAATTTCAAATTGTGATTGTCTTCATTCTCTCGAATCATTAATCGGTATGAATAATAGTTTATTGCGCTTTGAACGAACTAAAAAACGAATACACGAACTTGCGCGTATTTGAATGCAACCTTTTGTCAAAATTTCAAAACAATCGGTGAAGAACTTTCGGAGATTAGAGATTTTCAATAAACGAACATTTACATTTTTATTTATATATATTTGTTCATAAATTTCATAAAGATGAATACTCTCTAGAATATTTTTTGTAACATGCATTTTATTTTTTTAGTCTGATTGATTGGAAGAGATTGCCATCTGGTAATAAAACAAATAAAGCCACCGGATTGTTTCAATGAAATATTAATAAATAAATAAGATTCCTATGGTTTTATTATCAAATATGTTGTTTAAAAGGTCATCGGTTCGAACCCCGCGCTTTGCTACTCTCCTCGAACGACACAGGCACTTTTTTCGCCTAGTGTTCGATGGCATAAATATACCTATGACTTCGGTCATATATATTCTTAAAAAAAAAAACGTATACAGATGCGAGGATTCCTAATCTAATGTCCAGTCACCACACGTCAGGTTGCACCTGTACACTGTTTATCGAGTTGGCAATATTCGTGATAGTCGGAATACTGTTCACTTTTCGTTCAGGGTCACCACTTTAGCGGATGTTTGTAGTGTGACGTGCTGATGATTTTGATTGTTTGGTATTTAAATAAAATACGTCAATTAGCGATGCGGGAAGAGAGAGTGAATGAATCAATGAATAATAAATAGTGATTAATGATGCTTTATTTATCGGTAAGTAGGTATTTATACATTTCAGAACGGGCGCGCGAGTGCACCCGCAATATATTTTTATCTCGCTTCTATGCGTGCAGAGAAGGTCGATTGAAATATTGCAGACATCGCAATTAGTGTTGTGGGTAGACGATTTGTTTGCGAAAACGGCGAGACAGCGCGATGCGTTCTCTTTCTACTGTGGAATGTATCGTAAATAGTATTTGCGGGTAAACAATTTCAATGTTTTGGTATGCGACCTTTGGACATATCCAAAGGTCGTTTCGTCGGTCGTTGACCGTGTATGTTGACAATATTTCAGCGACGACAGTAGTTCCTACACTTTCATTACACTCAAGTAGTTTATTTTAATCGGTCTATAATAGTGAACCAACTCCCATTTTGTCTATATATAAGAGCCATGAGTAATACGAATAACCTCTATTTAGACTAATATGCCCAATGGCTGGAAGCATTCGAAACTTGGATGCACCGGAGAATACTACGGATACCCTGGACGGATATGGTCAGCAACACGAGGGTTCTTCGAAGAGCCAAAGTTGATAGAGAGTTGCTGACTAATATTAAAATCCGAAAGGTGTCCTACTTGGGTCATGTATTGTACTTAGAGGAGCAAAGTAAAAATTACTGCACCTGATCATCCAAGGCTAAATAGAAGGCCGAAGAGGTGTTGGCAGGAGGCAAATCTCCTGGCTCCGCAATATACGTGATTGGACTGGCATAAGGGACGTTGGAGATCTTTTTTTGGGCTGCTGGGGACAAAGATGTCCACTCTCAGGTGATATGCAACGTTGGGGGAGCCTGACATGACACTGGGAAGAAGAAGAAGACCAATGGCTAATGAGGATGCCACCTTATTGACATGTCGGAACTCCTTCTACTTTTTTTAAAGTTCTTTTGTGTTCATGGTTAAACATGGCACATCTGGCGGGGTTATTACTTTAGAGCAATTCCTTCCAACCAACTATATTTTTTTACTTCGTGTGCTCTATACTGAGCTTCATAGACTCCATCTTTTCCAGTCCTGGGCCATTTTGAGTAAAAATTTCAAATTTCCACGAAAATTTCAAAAACCCTTCGTGTTTGCTTTTGATTATAATTATCCTTAACACATAATATTTTTTTTTCTCAACAAAAATATCACAAGTAAACATTTCCCTTTTATGACTAACCCTTTAAATAACCCTCTAGACCTTGAAAATTTTGGAAATTAATTTATAGAGACAGGGGAATATCTCGAGTATAAAACCTCATTTGTGATTCCCATCACGCCTGTTTTATTGATTCTCTTAAAAGGCACTTCTTTGCCTCGGGAAGAAAGGGTTTAAAGTAATCCACAGTCTGTTCGCTTTTTTTAATGAAATATTTAAATTTTTTCAAAAAGGGATGAACGAAAGATATATTTTTTCCATAGCGTCAGAAAGATTTGTGCTTTGTCCAACACGTGCTGACTGAGCCCTCCACGTGTGAGACAAATTTCTTTTCATCTAAGAACCACAAAACACTGTAACCATGTGAGAAATCTTGAAAAAACATTGAATTCTATCTCTCGTCTCCATAATAACTTTTCCAGAACTATCTCAGCAGCCACTACCTTCATATCTTTACTCTTATATTTATAAATATATACATATAGTACCCAGCGGTAAGTTATACACATCGGGCTAAAAAAGAGACTGTCGGCCATAATCGGCTAACTTCGTCTTTGTAGAGCGTCGTTTCTGTCATTCCTACACGTGTTCCGTCGCGTCGTCGCGTACCGGACTCTTAGCGCATCGTGCGACAGAGACGACGCTCTACAAAACCACGTGTATTACTTACCGCCGGGTATTGTATATACGGGCCATCACGTCATTTCTCTATCAGATTAGGTAGAGAAGACGGAGCGCCGTACTTTCCTATTTCAATACACATCCTTAGCCTCGTTTATATCCATATCACTTCCACGATTTTTCCGACTATCTTCGTTTCCTTCTTTCAGAATACTATTTACACGATCCATCCACACTTTTCTTTGTCTTCCTCTCACAAGCCTACTCTCATTTGCACTATATAAATATATTTTAGTCTTTCTTCATTCATTCGTTCCACATGTCCAAACCATCTCAGCGTGGTCTTTTTTATCTTACTTTACACATCAGCTTTAAGTTCACATTCATCCCTTATCTCTTCATTCCATATTCTATCTTGCACGCATTCTTCCAGCGTTCATTCGTCTCTTCTCAGTTTTTTCCACATCCAAGTAATGTTTTTTATCCATCAACGTGGTCGAATCCCAAGTTAGAGCGCTCTTGAGGAGAGTTTTCTCTCGAAACGGCACTATATAAATCATTATTTTATTATGTTGTTTATAGTTAAGGCATTAACGTTGTGGAGGTTTAAAGATATTGTAATTTATTTTTATCAAACACTGTTTATTCCACTTTTTTGTGACGGTATAACCCTACCGGTTTCAAGGCTTTCACCTCATCTTCAGGGGAGCGCAAACAAGACTAAATGCTGTTCGAACTGGTACCGATATACACGCTTCAACGGTTGGGGGCTGAGGGGTGAGGGAGGCATCGGACAATTTCGGCCAAGAGCGGAGAGATTTTTGGGAAATAACTGTTCAACAGATGTTCGGATCGGTGTACTGACTTAGAAATTTCTAGAGCCTCTAATCTGTCCAATTTATTTCCGTTACTACTGATATGTAATAATTTGGCATCATCGATAGAAAAAGTATGGTTTTCACGGTGACTAATTATCGATGATGCCAAATTCTTACAAAATAAATTGGACAGATTAGAGGCCCTAGAAATTTCTAAGTCAGTTCACCGATCCGAACATCTGTTGAACAGTTATTTCCCAAAAATCTCTCCGCTCTTGGTCGAAATCGTCCCATGCCTCCCTCACCCCTCAGCCCCCAACCGTTGAAGCGTGTATATCGGTACCAGTTCGAACAGCATTTAGTCTTGTTTGCGGTCCCCTGAAGATGAGGTGAAAGCCTTGAAACCGGTAGGGTTATACCGTCACAAAAAAATGGAATAAACAGTGTTTGTAAAAATAAATTATTATTATTATTATCCTCAGGCTACACAATTTTCGTATATCTATCTACCTGGTAATTCCATAACGATGTAGTTAAAACTAAATATATGTATAACTTATATCGTATACTATATAACAAGAAAATATAGATTGTTTTCATTGATCTAGTTTAGATGCTTCAAATTCTAAACGTATTTGGGCCATAAACCTTAAATCTATGGGTTAAAAAAATAAGAGAAATAATATTTGTCATGGGGTTACCCACTTTTCGTGATTGATTTCCTCATTTTCATGACTGGACCATCGATGACTAATGACGCTACGCGTTTTCAGTGTTGTATATATATTCAGTGTTGTATATAAGTTGTTTTAATATTGTATATATAATTTGCGAAAAAACAACAGGTAATTAAATTTGGACATACATTTTTTAAATGGATCTGGATTTGTCGCCTTTCATTTGTCGAATCCCCAGTAAACTAGGCTTTTGCCTGTATCTCACTGAGGATATTTAGCATGAAAAAATAAATCGATACTTCTTTCCGATTTTTGATTACACAAAAACAAAACCCCGTTGCACGTTCTCATCAACCTGACAAACAGTGACACTCAATTACAACTGGAAACATCATGCGGAATCAAACTCTTCACACATCATCACTCCAGAAAGACCAAACTTGTTCATCCCATAATATACCGCACACAATCATAAGAATAAAAATTAACACAAAAATATACAGAAACACAAATACAAAACAACAAAAATCAAAACAACAAGAAGAAACCCACACTCGAGAGCCCAAACCATTTTTTTCCACACGTCATTCATCCTGAAAGCCCAAGTACTCAAAATCCTGTCACAATAACAACCACGCTCCGATCGACTGTCTAAATGGTTTTCCTTCCTTTATCTTTATTGAATTCGGCACGCCATTGTACGTCATGGGAGCCAAATAAGCATTTTATCTTTGGGCAAAAGAGATTTTAACTCTAGGGATGGTGAACATTTCATTAGTTGCCATGCGTGTCATGTGTCTCTGCTGAGTCTGCATCTTCCCTTCCTCTCGATGGTAGTGATTAGCCGTAGAGAAGTCGCGATGATTTTCGACTTCATACAAAGGTTTCAACATTTTCAAAGGTTCATATTCTGTCATACATTATTACCTCATCTATTCTTCTAAGTACATGCATTTCTACAACATTTATTCATCTCTTTTCAGTCTCGTTCTTAGTCTACGTTTCCCTCCCATACATCAAAGTTGTTGTTTGTTTTATACTAGTTTTTTTTATATTGTAACATATAACACTTGTTACATGTCAATGTTACATTTTATTTTTGATGTTTTTTTACATTAAAATTGAAATTATTATTAATAAAAACTGACGTCGGTTTGTGTATAACTTACTTTTCGTGTCCTTAATACTTCTCCCGAACTACTTTTTTGAAGCCTTCATCCCGGTTAATCCAGACGATATGAATAGGTATAACTGATCAATAAGTCGGAGGACCTAGAATATTGTCCCATGTTTTGTCCGACTATAATTAGGATAATTGTAGTTCTAGGTAGGATAGAGCATTTGTGGGCCACACCACTGGTCTTTTATTAAACACAATTAGTTCATTTAGATAATGCTTAATTTTTTTTTATTTATAAATTTATTTACTGTCTTTATCAACCATTGACTATTTAATCGTTTCAATATCAAAGACGAAATTATCAGTCAAAATAATCCACACTGCACAGGCCAAGGTTGATCATATCCATGTTCATATTGTTAAGTTTATACTTCCAATTTGACTCACGTTATATTTTACAATTAGTACAGATACTGCCATCTCTGTAGAACATTAATAATTAATATTTTTACAATTAATTAAGATAATTTCTGATCGAGAATTGTCATTTTTTTAAAGTGATTCGTTTGGGCATGTAGAACGAATGAATGAAGAAAGACTAACAAAACAGATATACAGTGCAGATGGGAGTCAGTGAATGCAATTCGCATTAGAGGAAGACTAAGGAAAGTATGGTTGGATCAAGTGAATGATAATTTGAAAGGAGGGAAAGTAGAAAGAATGTATATGAGAAGGTGTATGAATGTGGCTCAGGATGTGTGTCGAGTTATATAAGTATGACATTATGTAGTCTCTGCCTCGAAGTAGTGGAAAGAGAACTCCATTTATTAATTAATTTTTTCAGGTATTTTGTACATTACAGGTTTCACTAATTCTTATAAGGACCAAACGTGACATAAATAGAAAAAATGTATGAAACAGTTCAACATTTTAAGACTTACAAAGAATATTGTTAACATGTATATGTTACATTAAAACACCATGACAAAATCGAGCATGATACGAGTATATAATAAAGGGTCTTTCAAATTAAGCGGTTTTTTTTAATTAAATTTTTTTTATTCTTGAATAAAACACACAATTTGCTTTGATTTCAAAAAACTTTTTATCGGTCATTTAAGTAAAATGTATGATATTTAAACACAAAAAAAATAATATCCGCCAAATGTCCACCTCTTGCAGCTCCACAAATGTCCACTCTTTTGTCGAATTTTTTATGACATTTTGGCATAATTGCGGTTCTAACTCACCAATAACGCGAATAACTTCGTCTTTCAGCTCAGGAATTGATCGGGGGTCATTCTTATAGACTTGGCTTTTCACGTAACCCGAGAGAAAATAGTCCAACGGTGTCAGATCACGTGATCTTGGTGGGCAATTAACATCACCGTTTCCGGAGATTGCAATATATAAAATAATTCAACAATTTGAACGCGTTGTTGTATTGTACTCGTATACAACTCCATTTTTATAAATGTCATACATTAAACTTCTCAAATGTCATAAGACCCAGTCAAATTTACGACGCCATCTGTGTTTTATCCAAAAATAAAAAAAACTGCTCAATTTGAAAGACCCTTTATAAAAATAATTCATTATTTCAAGTACTTCACTAAATTCAAGAGATTTTTCCTGAAGGAGTTGAGCGACACATGAAACACATTTATATGAGGACACACACGGTTAAACAGGGAGATTGCTCTACCCACCGGTATTTCCAAAGTCAGGTTAGTTTGACTTATAGGTTGATAGAACAATCTATGGGAGCGTTGTCACAAATAACTATCCGGAACATACAAACGTGTATGGACGTGGAAAAGGCAAAGAAAATTTATCTAGATAGGAAAGTTTTGGCTTTCTGGCCTCTCTGCCTACCCTGAGGGAAATGGCGTGATGGTATGTGTATATTTAATGCAACAGTGACCAAGACGCTTACATCATGAAAATATTGCAAAAAAAATCAGAATAAAATTATAAAACCAAGGTTTCCTGGAATATGCCATTAATTATTATTCATTTTTTCTTCTGAATTCGTCCCTCATCAATTGGATAAGTCGAAAAACATGTTGTCCTTCGAGTGGAAAAATATCACATCATTTTTTAATAAAACACAAGATAAAATTAATTTGCCATATTACAAAATTATTAATTAAGTCGTTAAAATTTCATTCTGGCAACACTGCCCTTGAAGTGGCAACATTTATAAATAAAATTTCGTTTCACAACTTGAAAATTATTTTCCCTCCAAACGTCGTGTGGGACGAAATACTTCGAAAGTAGGTGTTAAGTATTCCTACATCGTATTTGTTATATTCGCCTCTTTCTTTCTCTCGCTGTATTGATATATCGCTGTCCTATTCACACATGCCAATAGTTTATCTTCAACCTACGTTTGCTATAACTGTCCCGTTTTGTAGCAGATGTTTGGTATATTTTTTATCCCTGTCTAAATATATATATATATATATATATATATATATATATATATATATATATATATATATATATATATATATATATATATATATATATATATATAGATATATATATATATATATATATATATATATATATATATATATATATATATATATATATATATATATATATATATATATATATATATATATATATATATATATATATATATATATATATATATATATATATATATATATATATATATATATATATATATATATATATATATATATATATATTAATATATATATATATATATATATATATATATATATATATATATATATATATATATATATATATATATAATATATATATATATATATATATATATATATATATATATATATATATATATATATATATATATATATATATAT
>CATKWJ010000799.1:0-22000 GCA_949825065.1 Odontocerum albicorne
GTCCGGGGTGACCATCGCCCAGGGTGGCGTCCTGCCGAACATCCAGGCCGTTCTGTTGCCCAAGAAGACCGAGAAGAAGGCGTAAAGCTCGTGGTGGCATTTATTGTGTAGACCTTTAAGACATTCAATCGACAAAAGGCCCTTTTCAGGGCCAACAAATATTTATTAGCGATTATATAAATCTTTTGATAATACGAGTGAGTGAGTGAGTGAGTGAGCGAGTGAGTGAGTGAGCGAGCGCGTGTCGCTCAGCGCACGGTATATAGGTGGTGGTACTGCCTGCCTGCCTGCCTATCTGTTTTATTTTATTCACCATCATCTCGCCTTCATTATTTTTCACTCACACCCATTCAGTATAAACCTAAATTATCCGATGAACGAGTATGGCGCGTCCTACCATCGGACCGAGACTCCGAATAAGCTATTCACCACTTGGACTACCTATCTGAGCCGAGTCGTCGAATGACGAGTCGTCGTTGTTTGGTAGATAATTACTGACCATTCGGCCGGCTCCGGCTTACTGAAATCCATTCATTCATCCATTCGCAGGACAGCATATTATTATAATAAATAAATATTTAAAATTATCTATGTGATCTGTTTGTTTTCCAAAATCAACGTTTATATTCCGCTTTTTTTTTTTTTTTATAACGATGAGGTGAAAGAAAGAAAGCCTCGAAACAGGAAGGGTTGTACTATTATGAAAAGTGGAATAAACGGTGCTCGATAAAAACAAATAACGATGTGTCTCCCCTTATTACCTCCACGATGTTGACTATAGCCACCTTAACTGTAAATAATATATATACAATAACATATATTTATTTATTAAGATTGTGTATAAAGCCCTCGCCCGCTGTTTTACTAATGGCTGGCGATAGTATAATAATAATCCATCCAGTGGAATTATATTTGTCATTCTTAAAAGAGAGAGAGAGAGTGTGACTGAATTCACAGAAATGGCTTAGTTACTACTATATTTCGCACACACAATATACTATTTATTTATATGTTCGTTTAATTTACATATGTTCGTTTAATTTAATTAACGACACGACCGTCTCTTTTATGTGCACAAATTAACATTAAATTGTGACAAGTTAGTTACATGGTACAAGCACTTAAAATTACTGCCAACAACAAAATAATTAAAAAAAAAAAAAAATAATAATAATAATAATGATGGTGATAATACAAAACTTCACCTTAAACTGGCATGTACAGGATATACAAAAAGCATTAGTAATAATAATAAAAATAGTAATAATTCAATATTAAATTAAACATATGCACGTATGTGTATGGTATATCACAAAACTCAACCAAGTAGACTCGCGTAATTGTGGAAGACTTATTTTTTAGTGGTGAAGAACTTTGATTCGTTTTTAGTGGGACAACGCTCACATATGTATGTTGTTAGAACAACAGGAATAATTAGATTTTTCGAGAACTTTAATCTCGCGGCGAATCGTAATTAAATATCCTCCGTCTGAATATATATAGTTAAAATAAAAGAAACATTCAAATAAACAAGTAAGAGACGAAAAAAAAAAAAACAATAATAATAATAATAATGACAATCGGAAGAAAGAAATGCATAATTTCTTTTTTCTTTTTAACAATAATTCAACATAAACTGGAAACGATACATTATGAAACGTCAAAACGATAATTGACAGGTGTTTGTTTATCGTTGACATGACGACGCCGTGCCTAGCGCGCACGCGCGAAACATAGACAATTAACTTTTTTCTAAACAAATAAATATTACTTTTAATTAATATATCTGGCGGTAGGTGTCGTCGCCGGTACCTACTCTCGCAAAATCTAAACCTCGCGGCACACTCGTTACTAGTATTGTTATTTTGACACACAACGATGTTCGTGTCGTTGTTATTATTGTAAAAAAAAAGTTGAAATTCAAAATGTTTAATCAATTACCGATGATTAAATATGCCGCGGCCGAGGAGGAGAACTAACTTTCACGATATCTAAAACAATAATAATATCTAAAAAAAAAATCAATTTGCGGCCCTGAAAAGGGCCTTTTGATGTGATGCGTGTGTGTTTTCTGCAGTGTCAGTCACAATAAATTATCGCTCACGCGACTATTTAAGCGCGTTCGCCGCGGATCCTCCTCGCCAGCTGGATGTCTTTCGGCATGATGGTGACGCGCTTGGCGTGGATGGCGCAAAGGTTGGTGTCCTCGAAGAGACCGACGAGGTAGGCCTCGCTAGCCTCCTGCAGGGCCATAACGGCGGAGCTCTGGAAGCGGAGGTCGGTCTTGAAGTCCTGGGCGATCTCACGGACCAGCCTCTGGAAGGGCAGTTTGCGGATGAGCAATTCGGTGCTCTTCTGGTAACGGCGGATCTCACGGAGGGCCACGGTGCCGGGCCTGTAGCGATGGGGCTTCTTCACGCCCCCGGTGGCGGGTGCGCTCTTTCGGGCAGCCTTGGTAGCGAGTTGCTTCCTGGGCGCCTTTCCTCCGGTGGACTTGCGCGCTGTCTGCTTTGTACGAGCCATAGTAATATGGTGTAGTGGTGCGTGTGTATATTAGTAGTAGAGTAGGTCTCTCGATAGCTGGTGTGTGTCGTCTGATGATCGCTCCGCGACTCTGTCACCGGCATTATATAGACATATCAGCCGAGCCGAACCGAAAAATAGGGGGGGGGATGAAAACGAATAATAACGGTCGCGCAGATGGGCGTACCTCCTCTGGCCCGTGCTCTCGGCCATTGGCGTACAAAAATATACGTACTCCACTCGCTCGCGAACGCGGAAAGCAAATGATGATGATTATTATTATTATTATTATTATTACTATATAATAATAATAATAATTATTATTATTATATAACAGTAATAATAATAATGATAAATACAAAAATATGATAATAATAAACAAACATAAAATGTGCGAATGTGTAACGGTATTAAAGAAAAGAAAATAAATAAAAAAAAAAAAAAAAAATTGCAGCAGTGTATGAGTAGTAGTAGTAGTAGTAGTAGTAGTAGTATAGTAATAATAATAAAAAGTTATAATAACAAGGTCATTGTTTAAAATTACGTTCAATACTAATATGTATAATTGAATTCAATGTGTTTACAATTCCTAGGTCTCTTCAGTATAATATGTGACATATTCGTCTCTATCTCGTTTTCTTTCAGTCTCGGACGCGAGATGCGAATATGTATATTTGTGAAGATTAATAATCTCACTGCTGAACGAGGTCAAATCCGAGATTTCATTTGAACTTTTCGATTCTCAAATTATATTTTCTTCTTTCTTTTCTTTTTCTTCTTCTTCTTTCTTTAATACACCGTTAAATAGAACGCCGCTACGCCTCTGGCGTGCGAACGCGCACGCGCACTTTGGTCCGTTTGCGCCGGACGTCTATATATAGCAACTTGTTTACAATTCTGATCAGTTCAGATCGCAAGCGAGAGGACATCGTCAGTCCGCTCTCTGACAGACAGTATCAAACAACAGTAACCAGCACCGAAGTTCAACATGACCGGAAGAGGCAAGGGAGGAAAAGGTCTGGGGAAAGGAGGAGCCAAGCGCCACAGGAAGGTTCTCCGTGATAATATCCAGGGCATCACCAAGCCTGCCATCCGTCGTCTCGCTCGCCGTGGAGGTGTCAAACGCATATCGGGCCTCATCTACGAGGAGACCCGCGGCGTACTGAAGGTGTTCCTCGAGAACGTGATCAGGGACGCTGTCACCTACACCGAGCACGCGAAGAGGAAGACCGTCACCGCCATGGACGTAGTCTACGCCCTGAAACGTCAGGGACGCACCCTGTACGGTTTCGGGGGCTAAGCTCGTCCTGGCACATCCGCCGCCACCCACCTACCTGCTAGACAAAACGGCCCTTTTCAGGGCCACCAACTAAATCCGAGATTAATCTTTTTAGATATGTGTATTTATGCATAGAGAGAGTTATGGAAATAGACGAGCGCGACATACGCGGTTAAGGTTTATATTATCCTCGTGTGTGCCGGTCGGTCAGTCAGTTATACCGAACGAGACGAGATATTTTATCGATAATCAGTTTGGTTTTAGCGAAGGGTTATATATGTTTATTTTAGGTTTTCAGTTACTTCGCGAACTGTAAATATTGGATTCTGACATCAGCCTGGATGACTTTTTAGTAACATTGTTTAGGCCAAATAATAAAAAATGCTGTAAGGAAGCTGCTGAGGGATCTCCAGGTAGATCTGATGTCAGAATCCAATATTTACAGTTCGCGAAGTAACTGAAAACCTAAAATAAACATATATATATATACATATATATATATATATATATATATATATATATATATATATATATATATATATATATATATATATATATATATATATATATATATATATATATATATATATATATATATATATATATATATATATATATATATATATATATATATATATATATATATATATATATATATATATATATATATATATATATATATATATATATATATATATATATATATATATATATATATATATATATATATATATATATATATATATATATATATATATATATATATATATATATATATATATATATATATATATAATATATATATATATATATATATATATATATATATATATATATATTACAGTAAGGAAGCTGCTGATGGATCTCCAGGTAGATCTGATGTCAGAATCCAATATTTACAGTTCGCGAAGTAACTGAAAACCTAAAATAAACATATATATATATATATATATATATATATATATATATATATATATATATATATATATATATATATATATATATATATATATATATATATATATATATATATATATATATATATATATATATATATATATATATATATATATATATATATATATATATATATATATATATATATATATATATATATTATATATATATATATATATATATATATATATATATATATATATATATATATATATTATATATATATATATATATATATATATATATATATATATATATATATATATATATTATATATATATATATATATATATATATATATATATATATATATATATATATATATATATATATATATATATATATATATATATATATATATATATATATATATATATATATATATATATATATATATGCATATATATGTTTATTTTCTACTTTAGTTCTTTGATCATTTCATTTATCGTCATAAAAGTGTTTGGTAGCCCTGAAAAGGGCTTTTTTGTTTCTTTGTTTAGTCTCGCATAGTTCACGCTCCTTCCTCTATCATCATCATCATCATCATCATCGCCACCATCTCGTCTGTCAATCTCGTGTGTAGTGCGTACATCATCGAGCCGCGTGACCCGGCGTGCTGTTGCTAACATACACGCACACCGCGGAATATTATTCGCGTGTACGTGCGGTGCCGTCCGTCGTGCCGGTTTACTTCTTCGCCGCCGCCTTCTTGGCCGCGGGTTTGCTCTTGGGAGCCGCGGCCTTCTTCGGCTTCGGGGCCTTGGGCTTCTTCGTGGGCGGCTTCGCGCTCTTCTTGGCCTTGGTCGGGCTCTTCGGCTTCGCGGCGGCCTTCTTCGCGGGCGCGGCCTTCTTCGCCGGAGACGAGGATGCGGAGGACGCCGCCTTTTTCGGCTTGGCGGCGGCGGCCGCCTTCTTCGCTGCGGGCTTCTTCCTGCCGGCTCCGGCCGCCTTCTCGGCACCCTTCTTCTCCTTCGGAGCGGCGGCGGCGGAAGTCGAACGTTTCCTGCCGGCCGCGGCCTTGGGTTTCTTGGCGCCGGACGACGCCTTCGCCTTCGAAGCCTCCAGTTTGAACGAGCCGGAAGCGCCCTTGCCCTTGGTCTGGACGAGCGCGCCCGACTCGACGGCGCCCTTCAGGTATTTCTTGATGAAGGGAGCGATCTTGTCAGCGTCGACCTTGTAGTTGGCCGAGATGTATTTCTTGATCGCCTGCAGGGACGATCCGCCCCTCTCCTTCAGCTCCTTGATGGCGTTGTTCACCATCTCGGAAGTCTTCGGGTGGGACGGTTTAGCCTTCGGCTTCTTGGCGGCAGCCGAAGATTTCGCCTTCTTCGCGGGGGTCGCCGGCACGGGAGATGCCGCCGCGGGTGCTGCCGTATCTGCCATATTATTCGTTATTATTCTTGAGCTTCGTCTCGTCGGAGAAAGAAGACGAGTGAGGAGAATGATCACTTTTGCTTGCTTGGAGTGAGCGGCGGTGAGTCTTTGCTCGACGAGAGGGTATTACCGCGACGCCGAACGAACGCGCGACCGCAACGTGAGCGCGACGTTTGCACTTGTCGATTTTGAACTGAAAAATCGGTCCCATTTCTGTTTAGAACTCCGTATATTTTCGAAAATAGCTCGATAACGCCGATCGGGTACGGGATCGCGGCACTTCGAGCTCGAACATCAAATATGAGGGCTCGCCTCGAGAGTGAAACGGCCGCGATGCTAGACGGCCGTGTCGCGTTATACGGTTTTCAAATCGGAAATCGTCCGGCGGTCCGTCGTAATGCGCGACTAAAAACCGCGTAAAACCTCAATAAATGATAAAAATCCGCATGACCGCCGGCCGATGGGTCGAGAGAGACCGTCGTCACGCGACTGTGCCATAATTAACAATCAATAATGCACCGTTTGACCGAGGGACGCGAATAAACGGGCTCGCCGTAGCAGAGAGGCGTCCGTTCTCTCTCTGTGTCCCGTCGCCTGAGATCGGCCCCATCGTACCGGCCGCATCGGATCCGATACGTATCGGCCGACGACGAACTTGTACATTAATTAAATAAAATTATAATTTTTAAACGTTTAGATGCGAGATCCAGACCCGAAAATGACGTACCGAACGGATATAATAATCCCGAAGAGATCACATCCGGTGCGAGTGAGTCTTTACCTAGAATGCTCTGGACACGCCGCGTGATTGTTTCGTGTCTCCGGAATGATGATAATTATTATAGTGATAATGATCGGAAGAAACTGACCCCTTAAGGACCTGACATATACGATTAAAGGGAGAATAAAAATAGGATAGGAAACAAACATGTATATATGTCGAACATTGTCTAGTCGAAACGCGACAGGACGCGTCCGGCGGGAACGAACGAAGGAATCTATAGAGTACGAATACGTACGCAGATAGATAGATAGATAGATAGATAGGTCGATCGGTCAGCTATCGTCCGATACGATACCACCGAAACGGCCGTCAGCCTGTCTGTCTGTCGGCAATAAATAAATAAATAAATAAATAAATAAATAAATAAATAAATAACTTAATAAATGAACGAACGAATGAATGAATGTTCTGTCAATATCGGATCTATCTATCTGACCGCGAGTCAGGGTTCGCGCCACTTGACGCTACGCTCCCTTCACGCACGTTCTATAATAATAATATCGTGATTGTTATTTATTTCATCGAACACCGCTTATTAAATTATAATTATTATTTTTATTCCAAGTGGAATAAACAGTGTTTGATAAAACAGTATTTGATAAAAAATATCTTTAAACCTCGACGGACAGCGTTAATGCCTTAACTTCAAACAAAATATCGTAATTCATAGACAATAGACAAAGAGATGAAAAACAAAAAAAAAAAAAGAAGAAGAAGAAAAAAAAACAAACTTGATGAAGCATATGAATTTATAACCTCGCGGTTGGCCAGCCTGCCCGTCTGTCAGATCTCATCTGTCAGAATGACAGTTGAGTGCGGGTGATAGAATGTCACGATTAATTGATTATATAATACATTTCTTAAAATGATTATTATCATCATTATGGATATGTATCTCTCTCTCTCTCGTCTAAGGTTCTCGATTTTCTTTCTTTTTGTCCGTCATATTATTGTTGGCCCTGAAAAGGGCCTTTTGTGATAGATAGATAGATAGATAGATATAGATTGATTCGATTGGTTGATTGATCAAGTGACCGGGCGAGTGAGCGAGGCCCACGTCACCCGGCAGGTCGGCCGGAGGCGGAGGAGGCCTGTCGTCGTCATAATCATCATCATCATCATCATCATCGTCGGTCGGTCGCAGTCGTCGTTCACTTGCTGCTGGTGTACTTGGTGACGGCTTTGGTGCCCTCGCTGACGGCGTGCTTGGCCAACTCGCCGGGGAGCAGGAGCCTGACGGCGGTCTGGATCTCCCTGCTGGTGATGGTGCTCCTCTTGTTGTAGTGGGCGAGACGGGAGGCCTCGGCGGCGATGCGTTCGAAGATGTCGTTGACGAAACTGTTCATGATGCTCATCGCCTTGCTGCTGATGCCGGTGTCGGGGTGCACCTGCTTCAGCACTTTGTAGATGTAGATGGCGTACGATTCCTTCCTCCTTCGCTTGGTCTTCTTCTTGTCCCCCTTGGAGATGTTCTTCTGGGCCTTGCCGGACTTCTTGGCGGCCTTTCCACTCGTCTTGGGCGGCATTTTTTTTTGAATATATATTAATATATATCTGTATATTATTTTCACTAGAGATCGAGAGAGAGCGAGCCTCGGTGAATATAAATTTTCGCTAGCGGGGGTTATCGACTTTGTCGAGTATCCCGTCCGAGTAAGCTGACGGTGCGCGGACTGAAGTCGTGTATTGTACGCGGTGCAGGGTGGAGTCCGCGAGTGCAGACCGCGTGTAATATTACAACCAAAGGTGTGAGATCTTGGGTGTGCCTACTTTAGATAGGGCGATATTGGATCTTTTAGATATCACGATACTCGCTTGCGGGTATAGAGATCGGGGAAAACCCATTCAGTGCTTTACGTGTGCGGTGTGCCGCTGGGCATACTGTGCTACCGTGTGCGCCGAGAGGCGGGCTCATAGGGCCGATATTTGTAATCATCCAGTGATTATAAACAATTTTATCAGTGAGAGCGAATCGAACGCTAATTGTGATCAGTGCTAGTGCCGTGAGTGCGGGTGTTTCGACTGCGGACGGCGCGAAAAGACGCTTATGATGCAAGACGGGATCGTTTGCGATTTGGTAAACGGTGTTCTTGTGCCACGGACTCCCGCGGGGCCCGTGGCGCAAAAATGGGAGACTCCGCGGGCACCTGCCAAAAGACGGCAGGTTGCCGGACCCGACGACGTGGTCCAGTCAAACAAGTACGCGTGCCTCCGGGAGGTAACGGAAGAGGCACCTTGCGTAACGCGCAGGGTGCACTCTAAATCGAAAATACCGCCGGTGGTTATCACTCTTGGCGAGTTAACCCACGGAAATCTAATTGGCCTGATCCGTGAGAACGCGAAAGGCCAATTTGAGGTGAAATACACCGGGAAGGGGACCGCGAAAATCACGGTCCATTCCGTCGAGGATCACGACGCCCTCGTAAAGGGACTCGATACCAAGGAAAAAGAATTCCACACGTTCACCAAGGTGGACGAGAAGACCAAAAGGTCAGTAATCCGGGGACTACCAGATATTCCCACGGAAGAGATCGCCGCCGATCTCGCCGCGCAGGGATTCCCTGCGCAAAAAGTCGTCAAAATGACGACCAAGACAGGCGCGCCCATGTACCTTGCCCATTTTGGGAAGGTTACCGACATGGGTAAGCTCAAGGTGACTCTGAGGTTCCTCTGCTACTGCAGAGTGACCCTCGTTAAATACCGACCCAAGAAAGGTCTCGGTACGCAGTGCTTCCGGTGCCAGTCACTGGGGCACGCTTCAACGAACTGTCACCATCGAGCCCGATGCGTCAAGTGCACCGAGTTCCACCTGACAGCCGAGTGTCCCAAGACAAAGGAGACACCGGCCACGTGCGCAAATTGCGGTGGAAACCATCCCGCAAATTACTCGAAATGCCCGACAAGGCAAGCGTACGCGGAGTCAATCGCCCGCCGGATGGCACCGCGTGTGACACCGGGTCGCTCATGGAGCGGCGTCGTGACGGGCGCGGGAAAGACGCTCCCCACCCAAATTAACCAGGCCGCCGCGCGGAACGCCCGCGCTTCGCAGCCTATCGCTGGCGCAAACGCTCACGAAGCCGCGCAACACGCGAATACCCAACATCAGAACGCGCAGCGTGAAAACTACGCCCACCCGAGAGATCCAAGGAACGGTCGCCGACCACCGCTGCTGCCGACTCCTGAACCCGCTGGACCGCACCACATGGGCGGCGAGATGGCTGAGCTGGCCCAGATCGTTCGTCTGCTCATGCAGATGGGGCCGAGGCTGGCACAATGCAGGGACAAAATTGAGAAGGCGTTTCTCATCGTCGAACTAATGGAACAGCTCAATGGCTAGGATGGGGGCCCCGACCAGCGCGTCATCCTCCCGCGGGGAAATCAGAGCCCTCACCTGGAACGCCAGGGGACTCTACAACAAGGCAGACGAACTCACGCTTCTGATCGGTGAGAAAAACATTGACATATTATTCATTACAGAAACTTTGCTTAATCCAAACAAACACCTGAGAATACCCGGGTACTCCCTGTACCGAAATGATCGCGTTACCAGGGGAGGAGGCACGGCGATTCTCATTAGAGACACTATACCACATACACTCTTATCGGATCCCATCTGGATCGCTCTGGAAGCGACTGCGATCAGACTAGAAACTGACAGCAATCCGATAACACTCATAGCAGCATATTGCAGGCCGAATGCTAAGCTCGAAAATCGGGATCTGAGGAAGGCATTCGCGATGGGGCCGCGGGTCATACTGGCTGGCGACCTCAACGCGAAGCACTCCTCGTGGAGCCAGGGAAATGTGAATGGCAACGGAAAAACACTCTTCAATCACATAGAATCGACTCACAACACACTACACCACCCCGACAAGCCTACTCGATACGGAGCGAGGGGGCAAAGGCCGTCCACCCTCGACCTGGTGATCGAAAAGGGTCACGCGGGGGTCGCCGGAATGGAAGTGATAAATGCACTTTCATCGGACCACCTCCCGGTGTACTTCACCATAGGGGAGCGCGTCACCTGCCCCCCGAGGACGGTGTACGATTACCAGGGTGCGGACTGGGCGGGCTACAAGACGCACATAAACACACAGCTATACTTAACATCATCCACCTTTAAGTCACCAGAGGAAATAGATGATGCGGTAAACACCTTAACGCACATCATCGAAGAAGCTCGTGATACCTACATACCACTTAAAAATGTCACTCCACACCGTGCCAAACTTCCGCCGGAAATCATCACACTCATCCAAATAAAGAACAGGCTTCAGAAACACTACAGAGGTACACACCACCCCTTAGATAAAGTAGCGTTAAACTCACTGCGGAACGAAATCAAAAAACACATTAGGGAACACAAAAATACCACTTGGGACACAAAATTAAAGGACATCAAACCAGGGGCAGACACTCTTTGGAAGATCGCAAAGGGAATAAGAAAGCGACACGAAGACATACCACCACTTATCACCTCCACACATACTGCCACATCACACGAAGAAAAGGCAAACGCACTAGCAGACGCATACGAACACACTTACACGTTAACATCGCACTATCGTGACTCAGACGCAGACCGCACAGTACAAGAATCACTCGACGAATTCAACACTCGCTCCGCAGACATCGCACGGCAAGAATACACGCTCGCTACACCGGCGGAAGTACAAAAAATCATTAAAGCCCTCAAAAATAATAAAGCACCAGGTTTAGACCATTTACACAATACACTGATTAAGCACATTCCGACACGCGCAATCATACAATTAGTTAAAATATTTAACGCGTGCCTACACACCGGGCATTTCCCATCCAGGTGGAAAATGGCCGTAATAATACCAATACACAAGCCGAACAAGGACAAAAATAACCCATCCAGCTACAGACCCATAAGCCTCCTCCCGGTACTTGGAAAAGTCCTGGAGAAGGTGATACTGAACAGGTACACTCCATATCATACCCAGCACAACACTCTACAACACGAGCAATTCGGATTTAGAACACAGCACTCCACCGTTCACCAACTCACCCGCGTGGCCGAGGACGTGTCGATGGGATTTAATATGAATTATTACACAGGCATGGTCCTGTTGGACCTGGAAAAGGCCTTCGACACGGTCTGGCACGACGGGCTAATACACAAGCTGATTAAGACGGGCACGCCGTCTTACATCATAGGGATTCTCCGCTCCTACCTATCCGAACGACAATTCGTCGTTCGGGTGAGCGGGAGGCTCTCCACCCCCAGAAACATCCCAATGGGAGTGCCCCAGGGCAGCCTGATCGGACCGCACCTGTTTACTCTGTTTACACACGATATTCCGGTACCGGAAAATTGCTCCGTCGCCCTTTTCGCGGATGACGCAGCTTGTTACGCGCGATCCGCTTGCCCCGTCAGGGCAAGTAATTACCTCCAGAAGGCCTTGGATACCTTGGCAAAATACTATCGTAAGTGGCGCCTAAAGATTAACGACGGCAAGACAGAGGCGGTCATGTTCACAAAACGGAGGGTGGGCAGCCTCCCCCTCCTGAGGATGGGAAACAGCGCTGTGGAATGGCGTAAATCGGTTAAATATCTCGGGGTCCATATGGACTCCAAACTATCGTGGCGGCTCCACGCTGAACAAGCCAGAAAGAAAGCATTTGTAGCCTTCGCAGCGCTGAGACCCATCTTCAGCCGAAATTCCTTCTTATCCCGAAAAAACAAACTCCTGGTGTATAAACTCATAGTGCGTCCGGTAATTACGTACGCGGCACCAGTCTGGGGCAGCGCTCCAGATTACATTTACAATAAACTCCAGCCGGCACAAAACAAAGCACTTAAAATTATCTATAAGACAATGCCGGGCGCAAATCTTAAAAAGCTACACCAGAGAACAAAAGAATACTCCATTAAGGAGTACTGCCACAAAATGACACTAGACTTTTACAGTAAAATACAGTTAAACTCGCACTCAAACCCGCTCATCGCAAAACTCGGGTGTCACAAGAGACTGGATGAACTGCCTTTCAGATACAAACACAGACTCCCAAATCACATCATCCTCAGCCGATCGGAACCGGAGAGAGATCTCGACCAAGTTGCAAGAGAGGGCCAGGGAGGACAAGCGTAACGGGGCCTTCATAACTAGCACGCTACATACTCAAATTCGCTAAATTATAAAGTCACAGACAACCCGATACTGCCCAGCGTTTAACTTTTCAGATCCAGAGGAGCGGCCGGGGCGCGACACGACACGCCACCGGGACCGTGGGGCGGTACGCGGCTGAAGGCGAAAATCAAGAGGGGCGAGCCAACGCCTCGGACTTCGATTTACACTATACGCACTACAACACTCACACTCCACAAACAAGCCGAATGTGTTAATATCGCATAACGGAAGAGCCCAGAGGTCCTCTGTAGCTCGACTTCCCTCGGTGAGTTTTCTGTGGTTTTCTCACCGAATATGTCTTCAATACATATGCGAATGCGGGGAAGCTCCAATCAAACAGGCCGCAGCCGACACCTTCCCATCCCCACACTATACACCTACACCTGATATTATAAAAATATATGTATTTATTGTCCATAAAGGTCTAGCAGAGTTCTTCTTAAATTTTGATCTTGTAGCCTACAGTCCCTCAGACGGTAGAGCATGTAGCGAAGTAATTGATAAAGAGCAAAGAAAGCTCATTTAGCCACGCCACAGCTTTGCGCCTTCTTCACCGTCTTCTTCAGCATCGTCACCTCATCTCCACCGTCTTCACCATCGTCGCTTCACTGAGACCCCCGGGAGGGGCGGGAGGACGCCTGACCTGAACTGCGCCGCCAGGGCCGCTGACATGAGCTGCCGTATCCCTTTGAGTGTAGTCGCCATGCCCAACTATGGTTGATCCAATTCGGATTATAGAAATCAAGAGAGATAAAATAGGCTCATCGAGCCTATAAATTAAACAGAGATTATCACACAAATACTTAATATAAGTATACACATATAAATAACACAATCACACATATGACACAACAGTGGAAAAGGTATTCCCTCAAATCACTGACAAAAGATCGATGACGCAGAAAAATGCGCACGTTTTAATAAAGTTATTAAAAATTAAAGAACTCGTTTTCGTTCGTTCGTGTGCCTACTTTATATCCAAAGACTCTCTCTCCGCTATATATCTCTTGATATTTATATTCTTTTTTTGAATTCTACATATAATACCGCAGCATCATGTCCGGACGCGGAAAGGGTGGCAAAGTGAAGGGAAAGGCAAAGTCCCGTTCTAACCGTGCCGGTCTGCAGTTCCCCGTCGGCCGTATCCACCGTCTGCTCAGGAAGGGCAACTACGCCGAGAGGGTCGGTGCCGGAGCTCCCGTCTACCTCGCCGCCGTCATGGAATACCTCGCTGCTGAAGTTCTCGAGTTGGCCGGCAACGCGGCCCGCGACAACAAGAAGACCAGAATCATCCCCAGGCATCTGCAGCTGGCCATCCGCAACGACGAGGAGCTGAACAAGCTCCTGTCCGGGGTGACCATCGCCCAGGGTGGCGTCCTGCCGAACATCCAGGCCGTTCTGTTGCCCAAGAAGACCGAGAAGAAGGCGTAAAGCTCGTGGTGGCATTTATTGTGTAGACCTTTAAGACATTCAATCGACAAAAGGCCCTTTTCAGGGCCAACAAATATTTATTAGCGATTATATAAATCTTTTGATAATACGAGTGAGTGAGTGAGTGAGTGAGCGAGTGAGTGAGTGAGCGAGCGCGTGTCGCTCAGCGCACGGTATATAGGTGGTGGTACTGCCTGCCTGCCTGCCTATCTGTTTTATTTTATTCACCATCATCTCGCCTTCATTATTTTTCACTCACACCCATTCAGTATAAACCTAAATTATCCGATGAACGAGTATGGCGCGTCCTACCATCGGACCGAGACTCCGAATAAGCTATTCACCACTTGGACTACCTATCTGAGCCGAGTCGTCGAATGACGAGTCGTCGTTGTTTGGTAGATAATTACTGACCATTCGGCCGGCTCCGGCTTACTGAAATCCATTCATTCATCCATTCGCAGGACAGCATATTATTATAATAAATAAATATTTAAAATTATCTATGTGATCTGTTTGTTTTCCAAAATCAACGTTTATATTCCGCTTTTTTTTTTTTTTTTATAACGATGAGGTGAAAGAAAGAAAGCCTCGAAACAGGAAGGGTTGTACTATTATGAAAAGTGGAATAAACGGTGCTCGATAAAAACAAATAACGATGTGTCTCCCCTTATTACCTCCACGATGTTGACTATAGCCACCTTAACTGTAAATAATATATATACAATAACATATATTTATTTATTAAGATTGTGTATAAAGCCCTCGCCCGCTGTTTTACTAATGGCTGGCGATAGTATAATAATAATCCATCCAGTGGAATTATATTTGTCATTCTTAAAAGAGAGAGAGAGAGTGTGACTGAATTCACAGAAATGGCTTAGTTACTACTATATTTCGCACACACAATATACTATTTATTTATATGTTCGTTTAATTTACATATGTTCGTTTAATTTAATTAACGACACGACCGTCTCTTTTATGTGCACAAATTAACATTAAATTGTGACAAGTTAGTTACATGGTACAAGCACTTAAAATTACTGCCAACAACAAAATAATTAAAAAAAAAAAAAAAATAATAATAATAATAATGATGGTGATAATACAAAACTTCACCTTAAACTGGCATGTACAGGATATACAAAAAGCATTAGTAATAATAATAAAAATAGTAATAATTCAATATTAAATTAAACATATGCACGTATGTGTATGGTATATCACAAAACTCAACCAAGTAGACTCGCGTAATTGTGGAAGACTTATTTTTTAGTGGTGAAGAACTTTGATTCGTTTTTAGTGGGACAACGCTCACATATGTATGTTGTTAGAACAACAGGAATAATTAGATTTTTCGAGAACTTTAATCTCGCGGCGAATCGTAATTAAATATCCTCCGTCTGAATATATATAGTTAAAATAAAAGAAACATTCAAATAAACAAGTAAGAGACGAAAAAAAAAAAAACAATAATAATAATAATAATGACAATCGGAAGAAAGAAATGCATAATTTCTTTTTTCTTTTTAACAATAATTCAACATAAACTGGAAACGATACATTATGAAACGTCAAAACGATAATTGACAGGTGTTTGTTTATCGTTGACATGACGACGCCGTGCCTAGCGCGCACGCGCGAAACATAGACAATTAACTTTTTTCTAAACAAATAAATATTACTTTTAATTAATATATCTGGCGGTAGGTGTCGTCGCCGGTACCTACTCTCGCAAAATCTAAACCTCGCGGCACACTCGTTACTAGTATTGTTATTTTGACACACAACGATGTTCGTGTCGTTGTTATTATTGTAAAAAAAAAGTTGAAATTCAAAATGTTTAATCAATTACCGATGATTAAATATGCCGCGGCCGAGGAGGAGAACTAACTTTCACGATATCTAAAACAATAATAATATCTAAAAAAAAAATCAATTTGCGGCCCTGAAAAGGGCCTTTTGATGTGATGCGTGTGTGTTTTCTGCAGTGTCAGTCACAATAAATTATCGCTCACGCGACTATTTAAGCGCGTTCGCCGCGGATCCTCCTCGCCAGCTGGATGTCTTTCGGCATGATGGTGACGCGCTTGGCGTGGATGGCGCAAAGGTTGGTGTCCTCGAAGAGACCGACGAGGTAGGCCTCGCTAGCCTCCTGCAGGGCCATAACGGCGGAGCTCTGGAAGCGGAGGTCGGTCTTGAAGTCCTGGGCGATCTCACGGACCAGCCTCTGGAAGGGCAGTTTGCGGATGAGCAATTCGGTGCTCTTCTGGTAACGGCGGATCTCACGGAGGGCCACGGTGCCGGGCCTGTAGCGATGGGGCTTCTTCACGCCCCCGGTGGCGGGTGCGCTCTTTCGGGCAGCCTTGGTAGCGAGTTGCTTCCTGGGCGCCTTTCCTCCGGTGGACTTGCGCGCTGTCTGCTTTGTACGAGCCATAGTAATATGGTGTAGTGGTGCGTGTGTATATTAGTAGTAGAGTAGGTCTCTCGATAGCTGGTGTGTGTCGTCTGATGATCGCTCCGCGACTCTGTCACCGGCATTATATAGACATATCAGCCGAGCCGAACCGAAAAATAGGGGGGGGGATGAAAACGAATAATAACGGTCGCGCAGATGGGCGTACCTCCTCTGGCCCGTGCTCTCGGCCATTGGCGTACAAAAATATACGTACTCCACTCGCTCGCGAACGCGGAAAGCAAATGATGATGATTATTATTATTATTATTATTATTACTATATAATAATAATAATAATTATTATTATTATATAACAGTAATAATAATAATGATAAATACAAAAATATGATAATAATAAACAAACATAAAATGTGCGAATGTGTAACGGTATTAAAGAAAAGAAAATAAATAAAAAAAAAAAAAAAAATTGCAGCAGTGTATGAGTAGTAGTAGTAGTAGTAGTAGTAGTAGTAGTAGTAGTAATAATAATAAAAAGTTATAATAACAAGGTCATTGTTTAAAATTACGTTCAATACTAATATGTATAATTGAATTCAATGTGTTTACAATTCCTAGGTCTCTTCAGTATAATATGTGACATATTCGTCTCTATCTCGTTTTCTTTCCAGTCTCGGACGCGAGATGCGAATATGTATATTTGTGAAGATTAATAATCTCACTGCTGAACGAGGTCAAATCCGAGATTTCATTTGAACTTTTCGATTCTCAAATTATATTTTCTTCTTTCTTTTCTTTTTCTTCTTCTTCTTTCTTTAATACACCGTTAAATAGAACGCCGCTACGCCTCTGGCGTGCGAACGCGCACGCGCACTTTGGTCCGTTTGCGCCGGACGTCTATATATAGCAACTTGTTTACAATTCTGATCAGTTGAGTTCAGTTGCTGATATTATTTCTATTAGATTTCACGATACTCGCTTGCGGGTATAGAGATCGGGGATAACCCATTCAGTGCTTTACGTGTGCGGTGTGCCGCTGGGCATACTGTGCTACCGTGTGCGCCGAGAGGCGGGCTCATAGGGCCGATATTTGTAATCATTCAGTGATTATAAACAATTTTAACAGTGAGAGCGAATCGAACGCTAATTGTGATCAGTGCTAGTGCCGTGAGTGCGGGTGTTTCGGCTGCGGACGGCGCGAAAAGACGCTAATGATGCAAGACGGGATCGTTTGCGATTTGGTAAACGGTGTTCTTGTGCCACGGACTCCCGCGGGGCCCGTGGCGCAAAAATGGGAGACTCCGCGGGCACCTGCCAAAAGACGGCAGGATGCCGGACCCGACGACGTGGTCCAGTCAAACAAGTACGCGTGCCTCCGGGAGGTAACGGAAGAGGCACCCTGCGTAGAGCGCAGGGTATACTCTAAATCGAAAATACCGCCGGTGGTTATCACTCTCGGCGAGTTAACCCACGGAAATCTAATTGGCCTGATCCGTGAGAACGCGAAAGGCCAATTTGAGGTGAAATACACCGGGAAGGGGACCGCGAAAATCACGGTCCATTCCGTCGAGGATCACGACGCCCTCGTAAAGGGACTCGATACCAAGGAAAAAGAGTTCCACACGTTCACCAAGGTGGACGAGAAGACCAAAAGGTCAGTAATCCGGGGACTACCAGATATTCCCACGGAAGAGATCGCCGCCGATCTCGCCGCGCAGGGATTCCCTGCGCAAAAAGTCGTCAAAATGACGACCAAGACAGGCGCGCCCATGTACCTTGCCCATTTTGGGAAGGTTACCGATATGGGTAAGCTCAAGGTGACTCTGAGGTTCCTCTGCTACTGCAGAGTGACCCTCGTTAAATACCGACCCAAGAAAGGTCTCGGTACGCAGTGCTTCCGGTGCCAGTCACTGGGGCACGCTTCATCGAACTGTCACCATCGAGCCCGATGCGTCAAGTGCACCGAGTTCCACCTGACAGCCGAGTGTCCCAAGACAAAAGAGACACCGGCCACGTGCGCAAATTGCGGTGGAAACCATCCCGCAAATTATTCGAAATGCCCGACAAGGCAAGCGTACGCGGAATCAATCGCCCGCCGGATGGCACCGCGTGTGACACCGGGTCGCTCATGGAGCGGCGTCGTGACGGGCGCGGGGAAGACGCTCCCCACCCAAATTAACCAGGCCGCCGCGCGGAACGCCCGCGCTTCGCAGCCTATCGCTGGCGCAAACGCTCACGAAGCCGCGCAACACGCGAATACCCAGCTTCAGAACGAGCAGCGTGAAAACTACGCCCACCCGAGAGATCCAAGGAACGGTCGCCGACCACCGCTGCTGCCGACTCCTGAACCCGTCGGACCGCACCGCATGGGCGGCGAGATGGCTGAGCTGGCCCAGATCGTTCGTCTGCTCATGCAGATGGGGCCGAGGCTGGCTCAATGCAGGGACAAAATTGAGAAGGCGTTTCTCATCGTCGAACTGATGGAACAGCTCAATGGCTAGGATGGGGGCCCCGACCAGCGCGTCATCCTCCCGCGGGGGAATCAGAGCCCTCACCTGGAACGCCAGAGGACTCTACAACAAGGCAGACGAACTCACGCTTCTGATCGGTGAGAAAAACATTGACATATTATTCATTACAGAAACTTTGCTTAATCCAAACAAACACCTGAGAATACCCGGCTACTCCCTGTACCGAAATGATCGCGTCACCAGGGGAGGAGGCACGGCGATCCTCATTAGAGAAACTATACCACATACACTCTTATCGGATCCCATCTGGATCGCTCTGGAAGCGACTGCGGTCAGACTAGAAACTGACAGCAATCCGATAACACTCATAGCAGCATATTGCAGGCCGCAAACTAAGCTTGAAACTCGGGATCTAGGGAAGGCATTCGCGATGGGGCCGCGGGTCATACTGGCTGGCGACCTCAACGCGAAGCACTCCTCGTGGAGCCAGGGTTGTGAGAATGGAAACGGAAAAACACTCTTCAATCACATAGAATCGACTCACCACACATTACACCACCCCGACAAGCCTACTCGATACGGAGCGAGGGGGCATAGGCCGTCCACCCTCGACCTGGTGATCGAAAAGGGTCACGCGGGGGTTGCCGGAATGGAAGTGATAAATGCACTTTCATCGGACCACCTCCCGGTGTACTTCACCATAGGGGAGCGCGTCACCTGCCCCCCGAGGACGGTGTACGACTACCAGGGTGCGGACTGGGCGGGCTACAAGACGCACATAAACACACAGCTATACCTAACATCATCCACTTTTAAGTCGCCGGAGGAAATAGATGACGCGGTAAACACACTAACGCACATCATCGAAGAGGCTCGTGATACCTACATACCACTTAAAAATGTCACTCCACACCGTGCCAAACTTCCGCCGGAAATCATCACACTCATCCAAATAAAGAACAGGCTCCAGAAACACTACAGAGGTACACGCCACCCCGTAGATAAAGCAGCGTTAAACTCACTGCGGAACGAAATCAAAAAACATATTAGGGAACACAAAAATACCACTTGGGACACAAAGTTAAAGGACATCAAACCAGGGGCAGACACTCTTTGGAAGATCGCAAAGGGAATAAGGAAGCGACACGAAGACATACCACCACTTATCACCTCCACCCATACTGCCACATCACACGAAGAAAAGGCAAACGCACTAGCAGACGCATACGAGCACACTTACACATTAACATCGCACTTCCGGGACTCAGACACAGACCGCGCAGTACAAGAATCACTCGACGAATTCAACACTCGTTCCGCAGACATCGCACGTCAAGAATACACGCTCACCACACCGGCGGAAGTCCAAAAAATCATTAAAGCCCTCAAAAATAATAAAGCACCAGGACTAGACCATTTACACAATACACTCATTAAACACATTCCGACACGCGCAATCATACAATTAGCTAAAATATTCAACGCGTGCCTACACACCGGTCATTTCCCATCTAGGTGGAAAATGGCCGTAATAGTACCGATACACAAGCCGAACAAGGACAAAAGCAACCCATCCAGTTACAGACCCATAAGCCTCCTCCCGGTTCTTGGAAAAGTCCTGGAGAAGGTGATACTGAACAGGTACACTCCATATCATACCCAGCACAATACTCTACAACACGAGCAATTCGGCTTTAGAACACAGCACTCCACCGTTCACCAACTAACCCGCGTGGTCGAGGACGTGTCGATGGGTTTCAATATGAATCGTTACACGGGTATGGTCCTGTTGGACCTGGAGAAGGCCTTCGACACGGTCTGGCACGACGGCTTAATACACAAAATGATTGAGACGGACACACCGCCTTACATCATACAGATTCTACGCTCCTACCTATCCGAGCGACAATTTGTCGTTCGGGTGAGCGGGGGGCTCTCCACCCCCAGAAATATCCCAATGGGAGTGCCCCAGGGCAGCCTGATCGGACCGCACCTGTTCACTCTATACACGCACGATATTCCGGTACCGGAAAATTGCTCCGTCGCCCTCTTCGCGGACGACGCAGCTTGTTACGCACGATCCTCACACCCCATCAGGGCGAGTGAATACCTCCAGAGGGCCTTGGATACCTTGGCAAAATACTATCGAAAGTGGCGCCTAAAGATCAACGACGGCAAGACAGAGGCGGTCATGTTCGCAAAACGGAAGGTGGGCAGCCTCCCCCTCTTGAGGATGGGAAACAGCGCTGTGGAATGGCGTAAGTCGGTTAAATACCTCGGGGTCCATATGGACTCCAAACTTTCGTGGAAGCTCCACACCGGTGAAGCCAGAAAGAAAGCAGTCGCAGCCTTCGCAGCGCTGAGACCCATCTTCAGCCGAAATTCCTTCTTATCTCGGAAAAACAAACTACTGGTGTACAAACTCATAGTGCGTCCGGTAATAACATACGCGGCACCCGTCTGGGGCAGCATTCCAGATTATATTTACAACACGCTCCAGACGGCACAGAACAAAGCACTTAAAATCATCTATAAGACAAAGCCGGGCGCAAATCTTAAGAAACTACACCAGAGAACAAAAGAGGACTCCATTAAGGAGTACTGC
>CATKWJ010000800.1:0-37975 GCA_949825065.1 Odontocerum albicorne
GAGTACAATTGTATTATTTATTGTAAATAATTTATGATTCCTATATAAATTTTGTATGTTTGCGAATCTATTTTTTAATTCTTTATTGTTTAATTTTATAGTACCCATAATACAACATTTACTATTTGCAGTAAACCCGTCACGTATGTGAGGAATATTTGGTTCCTGAAAAAGATACACGTAAATAAAAACTGTATAATTGGAGCCATTGTATGCTATGTAAATAGGCGTTCTTTCATACAATACCAGATATACTACCCTTGCTTCGTTTAAAATACTGTAGTTATTCTTTCATTAACTATGTATGATGATTGGGCTGTAGCGTTCATATGTATGATGATTGGGCTGTAGCGTTTCTATGTATGATGATTGGGCTGTAGCGTTTTAATCGGAAGATTTATTTTTAACATAAATCATTTTTAAAGCATTTATTTCATCTTTTTTCTCTACTGAAATATATGTGTACGTTTTGATGCAAAAAAACGATGTTTAAATTGAAAAAATTATCCAAAATGAGTTATTTTGAAAATTTTAATCATAGTATAAAAGTTTTGAAAGAATATAAGATTTCTTAAATGGCCCAACTGTTTATTTTTTCACACATTTAATCAAAACCAAAAAATCCTTAATAAATGTTATAAAATATATTTTTATTGATCTATTTTTTTCAATTATTATATAATTTTTATATGTTCATATAATCCGACTTTCTTAATTCTTAAAAAAGGATGGACTTACCCTATTTTTATTTTTAAGATTTTCTTCACGAAGAATATTAGAAAAAAGATCTTTGCCACAAAATTTAAGATTTCATGCATGAGAAATATTTTATATTCGAAATGAACTCGCCTAAATTAATAATTTATGGATCGATAAGAGTTTTTTTTGTGTAACCACAAAATTGAAATAATTTCACTTATTTTTTTTATTTTACTTTTATTGCCATTTGAAAACATTTCTTGTAAAAAAACTCATTTTTATTCACTGTCTTCAAATAACATTATCTTTTCTTGTACTTTTTTCATATACATAAAAATCTTCTCATTCATTTATCAACAACCTGTGTCCTAATCGTAGGTCTTGAATATATTTAAAAAAACGTTAGTACAGTTAAAGTCTGGCTTTAACTTAAGGTTTTATTAACATCTGGTTAGTTGGGAGATATTATTACATGGTAATAACTCATCAGGTTTTATTGTTTGTAAGGGAAGTGGAATACAATAAAACAACATTTCATAAAAAATATGTTTTTTTTTATTACTGATTTTCCAATGATAAGATGGCACCGTTTAAAATGTTCTGTATGTTAATTAATTTAATATATGTAACTTAATAAGACACGTCCGTGTGATAAGCGTTTATTAAAAATCTTTTAAACTTATCTCAGTTTTGTACGTATCAGAAGATAAGTGCAAAACTAGTCAAACTTTAAGAATAGCTTCTATATTGAAGACGATGGAAACTACATTTTGGTAATGTTTCTGGTTTTCGTGTGAATATACCTCGTGGAATACCTTTGTCATGTAATGCATAGCAAGTAGCAATTTATTTCTTACATCGCTTTGTGGAAATCTACAGCCAGTCTTCGGAAAACTTGAATATCAAATGGGATCTAAGAACACTTTTCTTTTAAACAGACGGTTGTAAATTCTAAATTATAACAAGTTATTAAATGATCAACTCTGAACACAAAATCAATTATCCAAATCCCATTACCGTAATTACATAAGTTAATTTTATTTTTTCTCTATTAAAATTATTAGGAATTTTTTAACCGATCTCTTGATGGTTTATGAGTGAAATGTGTTCTATTTTTTAATTTAAGATGTACTGTATTATCAAAATTAAAGCCAAAAATATCATTATATTAGTCAATATTATAAATTTAAAAAAAATGACAATTTCTTAGATGGTTAAAAGCTTAAACTGATTGAAATTCAAAAGTTTCATAATTTATATATAAGTAGAAAAGTTCCTCGAAGGAAGAAGAAATGCAAAATATATTGGATGCAGCAAAGATAAATCAACGGTAAATCAAACTCTGTCATGTAAAGTAAAAAAAAAAACAATCCTCTTTATTGAAATAATCAAAACATATTTTGAATCTGTATTATTTAAATATCTTGTTCAAAGTGTTGAAAATGAACAAAATAACTTAACTAAACAATTTTTATCGTGTTAATATAATTGGGAAATAGTTATGTATGAGAACTCAAGGAGTTACAAATTATCAGTCAATTTTGAAACTTTTATACACGATAGTAACATTAACTCTAAAAAAGATATATAAATTAACACGAGCTTACTTATTTGTTTTCTCGACAGACATTTTTTGCAGAGACACTTTAACAAAGTTCAACCAACAGTTATCCCGAATAACAAGTTAAGTTTAAAAAAAGCTTTCAACAATTACTCTAATGCTTTAAATATTGCTTCCTTAGAAGAATATAATAATTGATCCACACAACTAAAAACGACTTGAATCGCTTAAGCAGTATAATATCTTCGAAGGTTCTTCAGGGATTGCGCTTCTGAATGGGCTAATGAGAAACTAAACTAACTTTTTGATAAGATCATATAAAAAAGTTGATGTCATTGTTGACTTCAAAAAATTCTTATGATTTTAATGACAATTGAAAGTGTTTTTGAACTAAACGGTATTATCAAAATTAGAACAATATTTTTTGTGACCCAATTATTAAGATCGCGGATGACATCAATATTATATTTAGAGGGGTTAAATGTGTAAGTGACTGTTATAAGATCCAAGTGGGTCTAAATACATTACACTCGTGGTTTCCGATGAATCAGTTACAATATTATCCAATACTAAATGTGTAAGTGAGTGTTATAAGATCCAAGTGGGTCTAAATACATTACACTCGTGGTTTCCGATGAATCAGTTACAATATTATCCAATACTAAATGTGTAAGTGACTGTTATAAGATCCAAGTGGGTCTAAATACATTACACTCGTGGTTTCCGATGAATCAGTTACAATATTATCCAATACTAAATGTGTAAGTGACTGTTATAAGATCCAAGTGGGTCTAAATACATTACACTCGTGGTTTCCGATGAATCAGTTACAATATTATCCAATACTAAATGTGTAAGTGAGTGTTATAAGATCCAAGTGGGTCTAAATACATTACACTCGTGGTTTCCGATGAATCAGTTACAATATTATCCAATACTAAATGTGTAAGTGAGTGTTATAAGATCCAAGTGGGTCTAAATACATTACACTCGTGGTTTCCGATGAATCAGTTACAATATTATCCAATACTAAATGTGTAAGTGACTGTTATAAGATCCAAGTGGGTCTAAATACATTACACTCGTGGTTTCCGATGAATCAGTTACAATATTATCCAATACTAAATGTGTAAGTGACTGTTATAAGATCCAAGTGGGTCTAAATACATTACACTCGTGGTTTCCGATGAATCAGTTACAATATTATCCAATACTAAATGTGTAAGTGAGTGTTATAAGATCCAAGTGGGTCTAAATACATTACACTCGTGGTTTCCGATGAATCAGTTACAATATTATCCAATACTAAATGTGTAAGTGAGTGTTATAAGATCCAAGTGGGTCTAAATACATTACACTCGTGGTTTCCGATGAATCAGTTACAATATTATCCAATACTAAATGTGTAAGTGACTGTTATAAGATCCAAGTGGGTCTAAATACATTACACTCGTGGTTTCCGATGAATCAGTTACAATATTATCCAATACTAAAAATTGTCAGAAAATAAGCTTCTATAGAATTAAAAGGCCTATCATCTTTGATTACAAAATAAATTCTGATATATTGGATACTGTTTGCGTCATGCGAAATCTGTAAAAAGTATTTTTCGAATGTGCCCTGTCATTTTCAACCCATATTGAAAATATTACAGCTAATTATTTGAGAGTTTGAATTTCATTCTAAAAAAATCAGAGGACTACACTCAATCAAAATTCTATATTGCACTCTGGTGAGGAGTAAACTGAAATACAGCTCCAGTATCTGGACTCATTATGCCGTTTACAAGAACTTCCTTGAGAAGGTGCAGCACAATTATTTACGTCACATCGGTTATAAGCTCGGTATTAGAAATGATTATGTAAACCATAATACGTTGTTATCACGTCTGATATTGATGAAACTTTCCGATGGTAGTGATGTTTGATTTGATTCTGTTTTTCAAAATAGTGAATGAGATAATTGACTGGCCGAGGTTGCTGAAATTGATTGACTTTCGAATTCCTTTGAGAAGTACTTGACTACAGGATATATTCAAGTGCGAGAGTTGTAGAACTACGAGTAACTATTACTTGAATTCTCCCTTACGATTTGGCAATAACATATGCTGCAGTTTCTTGAATATTTGGTGGCAGTGTAAAAATGCCTTTAAAAATTCTAAGAGAGCGTTTTTGTTTGTCTGAACCAAAAATTCGACTCTCGTTTATTTTTTTTCTCTCTTCTTTTTCGTTGGCTTCGTTTCTCTTAAACTTTTCGAGAAATCTGTAAATATGTTGGACTTGCGATGTGTTTTTTTTGTGTTTGAAGTGAATTGATTGTAAGCATATTTTTGTTATTTTTTTCTTTCTTTTTACAGTTAGGACCTTTTAATGCCTGAACCGTGATCTGACTCAAGTTTATATTTTATGTGTTTGTTGTTTGGCATGTATGTGCCTACTTCTTTTCGATATTTTTTTGTATTTGATTCAGTTGAATTTGAATGATTTTTGTGGCTAGTTGTGTTTTTTTTCACGCGCTCTCAAAATTCTAATTTGAGTATTACTTTTGTAAACTTTTTTAATGGTCGGTAAAAGATCGTACATTATAAAAAAAATACAGTTCAAAAGAAAAATATTTTTCATTTATTTAAGTCATTCGTTTGTTTGGTACAACACAATATATCAGAATTAGCGATGCAGACATATTGAAGAGCGTGACTGGGATACAACAATCTCTTCGGCCGCATTGATCGAATCAATTTATATAATTTTTGAACCAATGTGTAGGTACGGAACTTGCAGTTTATTGTCGCAGTTTTTTTTAATAATACTACTATACGTGGAGGGACAATGCACACATATAGCGCATACAAGTTATTTTAGCAGACGAACCATTTTACCAGGATGAAATATTTTATATTTTATTTTTTTACGGGTAACATCGGGAAACGATTCTGAAACCTCCAGTTACAAGTTAAGTATCTTACCTAATGGGCTACTGAGATCATCTTTAAACTCAAAAAATATTTTTCTAACTGAATTTTGAAATAAATTAGTGGATAAATTAGAAATTGTTTCTACTGAGGTTTATTTAGTAATTTGGTACATATAAAATTCGTTATTCAGAAATGAGACCACTTCGTTAATGGCCTTATCTAGTAAAGTGATTCTATTTATTCACTAATAGGAAGATTTATTATATTTTTGTATACTTGTACTTGACGGCTTACCTTCCACTAAAATATAGTAAATTTTAAATAATGTGTTGTAGATAGTAAAAATAAATAAAATAATCAAAATCAAACATTTTTTTTGTCCAAAGTGTAAAAAGAAGAAAAAATCATTTAAGAATGTAAAAGGAAGAAAAAATGCTTTTAAATTATTATTTATAGTTAATGCATTAACATTGATAATATTTTTAATATTTCTGGTGTACATTAACATATTGGTTCAGTGTTTAAATATGTATCATATTTAAACACTGCACCAATATGTTATTAATGTTGGTTTAAAGACATTGGTTAATACATTTAATATTAATATTGGTTTAAAGATTAAAACAGCAGAATGTGTCTAAAAATAGTTGATTGGTTGAAATCTATCGCAGCTTAGCAGTAAACACACTAAATGTGCCATATAGGAGTATAATAATGTACGCAAAAGAATGGAAATAAAAAAAATAATGAAAATATATTGATATTTTAAACGTTGTGGACTTCTGAAAATTGAAGCAGCGGGGATGAGTAAAGAGAAGCGTTTATTCTAAAACTTGTTTCAGTTTATAAAGTTCAATCCGATGGTATTGCCAGCTTGCAGAATAACTTGATCAAATACGCTGATAAAATTTCGTATTTGACTCCAAAGCCAAACATTGACAAGAATATAACGAAGATTAATCGCGTACCTACATAATGCTGAAAAGGATCCATTTAAATATCCCGTTTTATATTTATTTATTCATATAACAACACTTTGCATAAAGTAAACCTAAAAATATTAACATTTTTATATTTTCTTGACTTTATTGATGTAATAAAATTGTTAAATTTCATATCTATCCATTTTATGATCTTATTTTTATTAAGTTCACTATGTGGTCCTTACCGAGGGAAGGTTGTGTCACTCTTGTTGTTTAATATTGACATAGACTCATGTGTGAAGGAACTACATTAATCGATGGGTGGCAAACAAATGTCGAATATAAATTGTTGCATGCTGGTGGCAATTAAGGAGATTATGTTATTAAGAAAAATAATGATAAATAACGGAGTCTGATAAGTAAATTTTATTAGAAATGTGAAGAAAAAGATCTAAGAATAAATGTTGCTAAATCTCAAGTCATAATAAGCGTTACTTATCACCTCAACCTGCTTAAATTATTTCTATAAGCATTTAAAAATATTCATGGTTTTAAAAACATAATTTATCTATTAAAGTTGTGATTTCGAATTTGCATATGAGTCCGAGATATGGTAAAATCTAATTCGAGTTTACTATCCTTGCCTGAAAGTTGGGAAACTAAACTCTCGATATCTCCCAAGAGCATTCTTCGGTCTCGCCTGCAGACAGGTGAAATTTCTAGCATTGCATCCAACTTTAAGACAATATATGATGGCTTTTATTTCAGTTTCTGAAATCATTTTACATTACAAAGTAGAAATATGAATTTAGATTGGGAAAAAGTCAAGATAACATGCGACCACGAGTAAGAAATGTCATTTAATTTTTTTTAAATATATTTGATTTGGATTTATAAAACTCATCTTAAGATTATTAAGATGAGTTTTATAAATCCAGTTCATCTTCAATAATGGCAACTCCATCTTTTAGCATCTCCTCAATCTAAGGTTTTTTCTTAAAGACTGATAATTCCATTTACATTTTGATTTAAATTGTTTCCCTTTTTTTATTAGTTTAATTAATTTATATTTTATTTGATTGTATTCGTATTTAATTGCTTGTAGCTTAGTATTTTTTTTCTTTCATTATACTGTTCAATTCTTCCACTACAGCATATAATATATTACCATAAATCCAAATAAAATAATGAGAAACTAAGAATTTAATACAGAGATCGCGAGTACTGACGATTCTTCCGGATAAAGTGCGTTCTCTAAAGTGGAAAGAAAAACATCTGAAGACGGAATAGAGCTCTCGGAAAAAATGGTACATGGAGAGCAACTACCTTGACTTGGAGAGCCCTGAATAGACTCCAAATAGGGCAACTAGATGTAAGGTAAACATGCAGATATGGGTTTTCTGTGACGAAAGTAGCATTGAATGGGATTGTGCAACTAAACAACACATGCTAACTTACCGAACATCGGAAGTTTATGCTCGGGACAAAACCTGATTGATGTGATTGATATGTCGATCTCTGTTGCATCCTGCTGGAAAAACGGGACTCAAATATCAATTGATGGCCCGGACATGGAAGCGAATAAATTAATAAATTATATAAACTCTGATATTTAATAATCACAAATGTATAAATAGCTTACGAAAAATATATGGTATTATCTTAATCTAGAAAAGTAACCGTTAAACGTTTTTTTTTATAAAATATATAATTATTTATTTATTTAACACTTTTATTGCAATACAATGTGGTGGGAATATTGCCAGGTGGCAATCTCTTCCAACCAACCAGACAAAAGTAAATGAAGCAAGTTACATTATCTTAATGGTAGTAGTGTAACTATGCCAATGCGGCGTATTTGGGTCCATATTAGATCAGTAAAATTTTCTTAGAGGTATTTTACAAATATCATGGTTTTTCCCAGCCTTTACATAGACTTATCATTTTTTAAATCCACCAGGGCAAGAATGGTATTATAGAATTTAAAAAAAATATTTCTCACGTGTGTTACGAAAATACGGTAAAACATTATCGATGTGTACGGTAGTAACCCGCTCATATGTTGTGGTAAAGCCAGACCACTGTCACAAAGTGAAAATCAGCGTAACGAAGCAAGGCTTTTTTCATATGTAAGCCGTGCTGGATTTACTTAAGGACTAAAGTGTTAAAGGGACTATAACATAGTTCAGGGCTTGAAAGAAAAATTTATAAAATGAATTTGAAATGTTTTCTTTCTTTTACAAACTCAGAGTTGTATTAACTTTTTTAAACACCTAGTTATTATTTTTACAGTAGTTTTTGCATTTTTTTAATGAGTAAATGTAATAGAAACTAATTTTATTATAACTATATAATGGATAAAACTGCATTTTACTTAATATTTTTATACCTAACATACCATGTATAATACATATATAAAGCGCATTTTGTGTTGTGGCCCAATTTTATTAATTAAGCTACTGCTTAATAATGGCTTAAATTTCTTATACTGATTCAAATTTCAAGACAATGGAGTACGTTACCTAGTTGCTAAGACACGTGACTTCTTGAAGTGGTTCTTAATTTTGATATGATAATAAGACTTAATTAATGGGGCTGCATGTAAAATTGTCTCCCGGTCAGGATTTTCAGTATGTCTGTATCATCATACTAATGAATGGATATTTCAAGACCACAGGTTGATTGAAAAAATATTAAATTGAGCAACAGAAAATTAAAACAACAAAATTCAGCTCAAAAGAGTCAAGGCATGCATGCGTAAAGATAACCATAGCACAAAATTACATACAAAAAAAAAATCCCCAAATAGAATAATTTTATTTTCTATCAGCATGATATAAATATATCTGATAGATAAAAAGTGTGATATGTGCATGTGGAGTGCGCGCGCTGGCGGAGTGAGGCGCATGCGGATTGCTGGCGGCTATGGCATCAGCTGATACAGCGGATGAACTGCTAGCACGTGGATACGAGAGCTCAGACTGAATGAACAGCATATATTATTCATACTCTTTAAATATAATTGTATATATAATATTATATTTAAAAGTACTCCGGTTTCTTTTGAGTATTTCCTGCATCACAGCATACAACAAAAGAATATATCTGCTTTTCTACATTAGTAATACAATTAAATAGAATAAATATCAGATTGTAACAGTAAAACATCTAAATTCACATGAAAATGGAAAGCATAACTTATTCCCAATAAATAACTATAAAGGTTTTTTGCCTGAATATTTTGAAATAAATTCATATTGATCAAAGGAATTGTATGTACTCGTAAGAAAGATGGAGAATTTCCCTAGTACTCGTAAAATATACAAGCATTGTATTGGCTTCATTTGTAAGCGTATAAAAGGCTTTATTTAACCATAAATAATAATAAAGGTAGCATCAGCGAAGTTGGTCGCAGCACGCCTCGCAAATACGTTGAATTAATTGCCAAATAAATAATATCGTGTACAGGATTTTCAATAGAAACCCTTAAATCGGTAGAATAAACAAAACACGACAAATTGAACGAACAATTGTAATTGTGATTTGTTGATGTGTAAAACCGAGTTTATAATTGATGCAGGCCGTGTATGTTTTTATCACATCATTATTTTATTTATTTCTGTGAATCATCATCATCAGCCCGGTTGCTTTCAGTGTTAGATATAGGATATCCTTCTCCTTCTTCACTCGTTCCTATCCTGGACACATTGCTTCCAGTTGCTCTCAGTCCCTTTTCTGATTTCATCCAATTATCTTGCTAGGGCTCTTCCCATACTTCTTTTCCCAGTCCTTGGTCGCCACTCCAGCACATTCTAGGTCCCTCTATCATCGGTGCATCTGGCAATGTGCCCTGTCCTGTTTCACTTCTGGGTGGTAGCTCCCTTAGTTACATCGGCGATTTTTATAAGCTACTTTATTCATTGAATCATCTGCCGGCTGCGTGGTGAGATATTCAGCACTCTTCTCTCCATGGCTCTATGTGTGACACTGAACTTATACGAGTATACAGACGTGGACAAATTATTAGACTCAAATTTGTTTTCAATGAAAAGTAACTTTATTAATTAATAAGTCTATTCCAAAATATTGTTAGTCAAATTTAGTATTTGGTATGCATCACTTCAGAGTCTTTGAGCATGTTAATACGATTGAGCATTGATTCTATGAGACTTCTACACACTTTTTAATATCTTTGTCATGATGCCAGATTTTTATGAGATTTTCTTTCAGGGACACTTTAGTGGTGATTGTCAATTTATTTAGTTTTTTCTTCACTATCGCCCACATATTCTTAATTGGATTCATGTCAGGGCTATTCCCTGGCCATGACCAAGTGTTTGCTTGGTTTTCTTCCTAGAACCTTGTAATACTTTTAGCTTTATGGCAAGGGACCCCTTCATGCATGACAATTACATCTTTATCTGGAAACCATGCCTGCATTTGGGGCAATAACCTAGTTTCCAGGACTTATTTATATTGATCCTGCCACATTGTGCCTTGAACAATATATAATCTATCAGGGTCTTTAACAGAGATGACAATCCAGACCGTAACTGATGTTGGATGCTTAACTGTTCGCTGGATGCATTCTTCTTTGAACGTTTCATTTGGCCTCCTTAGTACATATTGGCTGGTCTTTTCTAATATTTTAAAAATGAATTCATCACTGAAACATACCTGGAAGTAGTATAAATATTTTAACATTAAAAAAATAATATTAGCTGCACCACAACGGAATATAGAAAAAGTCTAAGGGAATTCATTTTAGTATTTTTTTAAAGAAATATGGTTTAAAAATTTATTGTAAAGAAACAACATAGGGATTATAATATTACCTTCTCCCAGTCCTCGATTGTCTTATCTTTGTATTCCTCTGCACATGCAAGTAATTTTTTAGCCATCGCAGGAGGGATTTTGGCCTTCTTCCGTGGTCTTCAAGCTAATAGTCCTGCGTTAAATAATGTTCTGCGAACAGTTATATCTGAGACGTCGACTCCCAAGGAGTGGAGTTATGATTTCAGGTCAAATGATGTGCATTTTCTATTTCGCAAGGATATATTCACAAGCTTTCTTTCCGTTACAGGAGTTATTATTATTTTTTTCCCACATTTACCCACTCCAGTGTGAATATAGCCCTCATGACGGTCCAAAATCATATTAATGCGGCTTACATATTTCGGCGAAACCTTGAGTTTTGATGCAATTTCTTTTTGGGAATATATTTTTTCCTTTAAGAATCTGTATTTCTGCAACTTTACGTGGCAATAAGTCCTTATTTTCTCCCATTTCATAATAATTATCAACAATTATACAAAAAAAAAACAATTTCTTTGTGCCAGTAAAAATCACATACAAAAATTATACTTATGTACGTTAAAATGAAATTTAACACGCTAATAATAGTAACAGAAAACTATTTAAACTATTTAAACATAAAAAATGTTAGAAAAAGCACACCAAAACACACGCGTTACGTCCAGCAGAGTAGCAGACAGAATAGATGGTCGCTCAACTAAACATCAAGAACGCGGTGTTGCTAAGAATAAAATAAAATTCCATGCGCTATTCAGTGTTACCATCATTCAAAATAAATTAAATATGTAGAGAAACGTTAACATAATTTAAAAAAACTTAAACTGGATTAACAAAAGATGTTATGTTAATTTAGAAGCATATTTACATATGTCATAGTAGTTTATTTCACTTGAGTCTAATAATTTGGCCACGTCTGTATTATTTGCTTTTTGAATTTTACCGTCTGAAGCCCATATGTAAGTACTGGGAGGGCACATGAATCAAATAGGCTTCCGAAGAATTTAAAGTGAAGAACTGTTCATCTAATACAGCACAGGTTTGACTGCGTCTTCTCTCAATTTCTACATATTGGTTCTCTTTCATAAGCATAACGGTATGTTTGAGATATGATTGAACTTTTTCGATTGTCTCTCCCTTAACTATGAAAGGTGCTATTTGGCCAGTGTTGAGCATAACTGTGATTTTACTGTAACTCATCTTAAGACGAACATTTCTCATTTCTATGAGTATTTCAGCAATGTCATTATCATTGTTAGCAAATAGTGGAATATCATCTACAAACCGCATGTTACTCAAATGCTCGTCATTGAGGTTAATGCCCCTATGCACATCATATTAGTCTAGTCTCTTGAATATATCTTCCGAAGTGAGAGTAAAAAAATTAGATGGAATTGTACAACCTTGTTTGACTCTTCAGGGAGTTCTTAGTTACTCAGATCTTATGCAGTATTTGCTTTCCAAACATTACGGTCTTGATTAATTGAATAGACCTTTTTTAGAAATCTCTGGTACTTTGGAGACTTAAGAATGAAGGAAAGCTAACCGATCTACAAATTTGTTCTTATAATCTTTATTAGTGTTGACCGTAGACTTATTTGTTCATTCCTTATTTCAATTCCTAAAAAATCGCCCTCTCGAAGAACCGTATCCTGTCGGACACTATAATTTTATTAATTTTTTTTATATAATACAGAAAATTATACAATGAATACATACAAAACAGATAATTCAAAAATAATAACAACTTTTAAAATTTCAGTTACCAGTGTTTACATTATGAAGAGTTCAGTAATTTTAAAAGGTCCGTGACATTGTTATAAATTATATGGACGTTCAGAAAAGAAACGACCATTCTTCCGCCAATTTAGCCACCATCCTTGTACACCCTGACAGCGTTGAAATAAATAATATATGTCCAAATCTAAGTCAGTTTGACAAAATTGCACCCTAACCATTCCCACAAGTTCTTAAGCCAAGATATGCGGTGATTTTCTCTGCCTCGTTTTCCAATTAGTTTTTCCTGGATGATCAGTCTTCTTGTAATGGCTCTCATTACGTGACCAACATACTGCTACTTGTGAACATTTAAAATTTCAAGGAGTTCTCGGTTCTTATTTATAAGCACAAGCATTTCCACGTTTGTAACACGACTCTTCAAAGGAACGTTGAAGATACGTCTGTAGATCCACATCTTAAAATCTCAACCTGTCTCCTGGTGCTGTGTCCACGCATCCATTTCATTGAAAATAGTTGAGAAGATATTATAGCGAATAATACGCATTATCAATTTCAGGTTCATGTCGCAGTTTGGGAAAAGAGCTTTCATTTTAATGAAAACGCTTCTCGCTATCTCTTCCCCCGGCCTTATTTCCTGAAAGAGATACCATTTTTTGTTTATACAATTTCCCTAATATTTATATTGATTGATTGATAGTTTTATTAGATATGGACATGGTGTAGGGTTTTTTGATACTATTTATAATTTAATTTAGGTTTACTTAGATAACTTATATAATTTATTTATTCTATAATTTTTTGCTAAGCTTTAGATTTTCTGCAAGAATTGCCATGTCTTAAAATTTAAACGATTTCAAAATAATATAATGTTTTATAAAACTGATTGAACAGGTGTTATTGTAAAATGCCTGTTAGCGGAAAATATATTTCACACAATTGTGAATAAATTCTTCAAAAGAAACTTGTAAACGAAGACAAAAGTCTGTTTCATTCTATGAAAATATTATCAAAATAATGGAAAAGGTTTTCATAGCTGTTTCTTTAGATATAAATATAAAAGTACCACGTCAAATTGAACGTTTTAAAATATTTTATTTTTATTTATCTATTAATCAAAAAACGATAGAAGTATTTTAACTAAGACCTAAATAGAAAATGGAAACTAATAATTTAAAACCCTTTTTAGAAGTTCAGTAAATCTGAATGCAATGTTTACCTTTTTTCAAGATTTTTATTGCTTATGTACGAGTGTATTCACAAACCGCGTAACAGAACAACATTAAATACATTATTTGATCATTTTTTTCCTTTTGTATTATGTCCTCGCGTTTTTTCGTAAATGGTCGCCAATTCCGGCACATCAGAATTAAGGAAATGCAGCGCCATCAACCCGCCAGATAGACGAACTCAACAGAGAGGAAAATCGTCCAGTTTCCATCAGATATGAGCAAGTCTCGGACCATTGTTAAATAAATTTAAACTACGCCTGGACTTTCTTGGAAATGAGAACTCAAGCCATTTCGCAAGCTGGTCTTGAACAAGCCACCCATTTTCTCAGATTGTTTCATTGCATTCTGAATACTAGAAACTCCCACTTAATTTACTGATATTTTGTGTATTTGTGAGAAATATAGTTTTCTTCTGCAAAACTTTATTCTCAACCTTTTCAGACTTTAGTTTATTTTTTCCGTCTTTTTTATCTTTCTGTCTTTGCGAACATTATGCATAACTTTTCCTTGTATTACTGAGCTTTGCGGCATCTCGAGCAACTTCTGAGATAATCTACTTGCCCATTTCGGACTTAGTGTGTTTCTAAGTGGTAATTCGTTTCACGTGTCTCTAAATATTCCACCTACTATCATATATTTCTACTATCATTTATGATTTTCCATAAAATGTTAGAGGTTCGAATAAAATCATAGAAATGTATCGTCTCCCTTATTACTATATATTTTTCTAAAACTTTCTAAAACTTTCTATTGTTTTTTTTAATGTTTTTTAATTTGGTGATGTTTATTTATTTTGGTGATGTTTATTTATTTTAACAAAGTTGTAAAAGTAAAACATAGTAGAAACTGGGACAATTTAAAAAATATTTCTTGTCGATGTAGAAACTGTGTGTGCTCAGAATAATAGACACTGACCATATCAAAAGTGTTTGTTGTCGAAGTAGAAACTATGACAACTCAAAATAGTAGAAACTACGAATATATAAAAATATATTTGTTGTCAAAGTGACTAATTAAAATAGAAACAGTGACAATATTTAAAATATTTCTTGTCGAAGTAGGAACTAAGTTTACTCAGAATAGTACAAACTCTGACTATATCAATAGTAAATAGTACAAACTCTGACTTGTCGAAGTAAAAACTGTGGCTATCAAGAGAAGTAGGAACTATAATGAACCATTTTAGAAACTGAGACTTTTTTTTAAATATTTGTATCGAATAAGAAAATATAACTATTAAAAGTAATAGAGATGACAATTTAAAAAAAATTGTCGAAACTCAAAATAGTAAAAAATTGTGAGTATATTAAAAAAATATTTGACTACTCAAAATAGTAGAAAATGTGACAAAGAAGAAACTGTGCCTTTTTTATGGTAAATATATTTTCTGTTGAAGTAAAAACTGACTATATTAAAAATATTTGTAGGTGCAGAAGAAACTGGCCTACTCAATCTGTTGTAAAATTATTATTAAAAAATATATTTTTTTTCAATTGAAAGATATTTCAATGTAGATTTACGTCGAAATATCCACTAATAGAATTATTGTACTTTTTTAACGATAAGCAAACTCATTTCACCATAAAAATAATTAGAAAGACATAGTATGTTATAGTACCGTTTGCCATAAATGTTATTACTATGCGATTCGGGCAATATTAAAGAAATTCCTATATTTTAAGACTCGTGGATCTTTGTATCAGTTTTACGAGTTTTTTTCTGAATTATGTACCGTGTGGCTTAACCTATGATGCCGATACTTCAAAAACGTTTCAGTTTTCATCTTCACGACTTGTTTGGTGGTGAAGCTGACTATAAAAAGTCCTAAAGATGAAAGCCGCAACATTTTTTGAAACGTTAGCATCATAAGCCAAACTACACAATAAACACTGCGAAAAACCATATACAACTGAATGACTGAATTATTATTTATTATATTTGATTATAATATACTCGTATTATATTTATAGTCAAATATAATCATTGTTGATTTTGATTTTTCGTTGTTGTTGCTGAGCCTCGTAGTCGAGGAAAAGCGAAGCTGTACCGAGGAGTTTTTTCTTTCTTTTTTCTTTTCTTTGAGTAAGTGAGTCGTTGCACACCAGTAGACTCACGGCTACACTGCTGGACTGAATCCGATGGTACACCGAAGTAAGACAATCGGAACACACATTTTTTTAAACAATATATATAACCGAAGTTATAGGTATCCTCGTACCCCCGAATACTTGGCGGAAAAAATGCCTGTCATTCTTCTGTTTCTCATAATTCTTTACTTTCAATCGATAGAAAAATCTCCGCATATTTTCTTCTACTTTTCTTCGGTCTACCTCCTCATCGTCAGTCTCCATTAATTTCACACAACTATATTTGTTTCATTTTCTCGTTTTCTCATTGTTGCCAAACCGTCTCAATATTTTCTACTTAATTCTACGAATAACACCTGTCTATCAAATAGTTGTCTTAAATATAATTTCTAATATTATTTAAAACTAATCAATCAACAAAGGATACTCAAATATGAAACATCGCCATTAGAGAATCGCAAGGTGGACATTATTTTGTGACAACGGACCGTTACAGGCGATTAATATAAATTAGTTGTTATTTTAACATTAATTAGCAATCCTGTTTAAGTGTCCGGATATTAATTTTCCTACCCCATTTAACTTTGATCAGATGTACACAATTTACGAAATTGTAAGTGACTTTTTTGTATATCTATTTATTTTGGACTCTTAAAATTTTAGAAGAATCCCTCATAGCAATTTACAATTTTTAAACGATTATAATTTACAAAATTTATTAAAAAAATAATACAAAATAAAATATCTGAATGGTAATCATAAATGGAGAAGATTTTTCCGTGTTGATGTGATAACCCCCGATTTTCTCACACATGTTGCCAGAAAAAATAAGACACGCATTTGGCACCAACAAAAGTATAAGCAAAATTATTTATGTCTTCAAAGACAAAGAAGATAAAATATGTAAGAGCGGCTTATATGAAATATAATGTGCTTGAGAAAGTATAGCACACATTAACATTTACACTTAAATACAAGAAAATAAGCGGGTTCTATCCAACAACAACTTTTCAAAATTAGGAAATTTAAATTGGAAAAAATCATTTAAAGAAATAAATAATAATTTCAAAGAAAATAGATTTACAGTTTTAAGTGTGTCCTAAAAAGTACACAAAACAATGAATAAAAAGCATAATAGATATATAAGGGTATAAGGAATAATAAACAAACAATGCAAAAAAACCCTCTCGATTTATTTCCCTTTCAACCATAAACACATCCGATAAAACATGATACCGGTGGGACCTAAGCAAGGTTGTTATAAAAAAACTGGGATCATTTCGCCAGAAGAGTCTCGAAACATAAGGAAGAAGCACGTGTCGCGGGGATTTATGTAATTAGCAGAATGTATTTTTATAACAAATAAAGATCAGTTTACCTCAAGAGAGCCTCAGGATTGAAAATAACACGAAATGTAGTTTATAAAGTGAATAAAGGGTGTTTTTGGTAAGTATTCAAATATGGATATCCACAAATTCAAAGCTTTGTGCTTAATTGCGAGGTGCATGGCCGCGCGGCAACGCGCTGGACTTGCGTACAGAAGGTCATCGGTTCGAACCCCGCGCTGTGTTACTCCACTCGAACGACACAGGCACTTCTTCCGCCTGGTGTTCGAGGGTATAAGAATGACTTCGGTCATATATATTCTTTGAAAAAATGTGTTGAGGCTTTTGCGGTTTTTCGTTTCAGTTGGATAAGATTTTTTTGAGTGGTTTGGCTTATTATGCCGCCTTTTTAAAAACGTTGCAGTTTGTGAAGTTGATTACGAATAAGCCCTGAAGATAAAAACTGCAACGTCTACGAAACGTCGGTATCATAACCCAAACAACGTTGTAAAACACTCCGAAAACCCTTATCCAATTCATAATTTTGTACTTTTTGTGTCAATTTTTAGTTTCTGGAATACATATTTCGTAAGGGTTAAACTTTTTTTTACGTTTTTTCTTGACTTATTGTCTAAACAAAAAAATATAAAATGGAAATAGCTCACCTCTATTAATTAAATGATAAACTGACAAATAAAATCTAATTTCAAACAGCTACTTTGATGATTAATAAAAAAAAACAATATTTCAAAATCGCAGCGTGTTTTTTTTTTCACAAAATGTCACATTTCATCTCAGCAACCCCATAATACGTATCGAGATATGAAAAAAGTGCGGACCTCATTAAATCTCGAATAAGGCCGCCCTTTCGCGGACGTGTCGTCGAGCAAACAATGAACGCTAAGAAAATCCTTTGACCCTCCTGCTCGAGGCCCGGATTTCCCATCCCCCGCCACTTTTCCATTTCACTCCTCACTCCCACCTCGGCGGCCCAGACCTGTGCGCGAGGTATATGCCAGGCTAGAACAGTGCGCCACGAGACTTCGTCGTGTACGGACGCGCTGTCGGTTGGCGCCTCGTCTTATCACACACGATTTAATATCAAGGAAGGATGATAATAAATTAGCATAATTGTATGTGGAGCGCGGGATAACTGATAGCGGGAATCGCCGGATCTATGGATTATAAAAGAACTTTGTGTCTATGGATGAAAGTTTTGTTGTTTTTGGTGTGCATACACTTTTGACATATATATATATTTTGTTTATGTGCTATATTTTTATAAGTATTTCAACGCGTAGGTACTTTTCTTTAAAAATTTGCACTTAAACAATATATTTTTTTATATACATGATTGTGCTTTTCAGACAGTTTAATCAAACGTGTGATTTAATTTTGACTACAATTTAAATGGTGAGTTTATCTTGGTTTATATTATTGAAACAAAAAAATAACCAATTATATTCATACATTTCCAAGATGTTTTTTTTTAAACATAGTTGTAATTTATAGAATTTTACAAAAAAAAGCTCAATTATTTTTATTTTCCAAATATAAATTTCACAAAAAAATTATCTAGACGAGAAGTTATAGAAGAAAATACACAGAAGACCACCTCATAACCAGATGAATCAAATTCTTAAAAAATGAAGTTAAGAAAACCTTTATAAAACGAGCGTATATATGATAGGGTATATAGATGTAGCTGAAGCGAAATATGTATACCAGTATTCAATAATGAGGAGATTCCTTTTCTCTACCTACGCCAATAGGGCATGGCGTGATGGTGATGATATAAATATTTTGCAAATTTATCATTTGAGCCATGCTCTTGGAAAGGGTGATTCTAGGAATAATTGCAATATATGGATTAACAATAAAATAAAATAATAAGCTGAGGAATTTAACTATTTGGGAATTATGTTTTTGAGAGATAGACAATGAAATTGAAAGGCATGTGCTTGCAAGTAACAAGGTCAATGTCGCAGAATACTAGGTATTGAACCCATAGCCCACGGGCTGGAATAAATTCGTCTTTAACATACAATCTGACTACCGCCCAGACCTTAAGTCACAAGAAAAAAATTACTGCGCCGTAAGTAATTTTAATTCTCCCGTTATGTCAGACCTTTAGTCCGTCGTCGCTACTATTCTTTTCACACTCAGGTGTATCGCCACCGGAGAAGGAATCCCTTTGGGCAGTTCCTTCTTCTTCTCTACGTGACATTGCGCTCATAAAAAAACATAAAGAAGATTTCAATCTTCTAGTGTAGATCGCGCTGGATGGGGACATAAAACAGCATAACAGCGTGGTTGGGGATGCGATCGAACTGAACTGAATCTGACTACCGTCGTCGTCTTTTGGTATATAAATGTTATTTTAGTCTCCCTTTTTTATAAGTTAACTTTCTTGAAAACTATGTGTTTCACTATTTTGATACGTATGTGTGATAGTATGTTTGCAAATCACGCAATTTCCCTTTTGGGGTAGGCAGAGAACGTAGGTCAAATTTTTCAATCACAACATTCGTCTTTTCTATCCATATACATCAACTCATACAGCTTCTATTTATCTTTCTCCTTACCTTTAATTCTTTCAAAATTGTATTTATTTGGTCCAAGCATACTTTTCATCAACAATATTTTTTTCCTCTGCGAGAATTTATTTTTAGAATAATAAAAAAAATGCTATTAAATTTTTTTTTAATAAATTATTTAATATTATAAAAACTGTAATTCGTTTTATAATATTTATTGTCGGCGGCCGTATTCACGCTAAGCGAGCGGGTTCCTAAGATTTGATTCCTGACAAATTCACTTCAGGACTGGTTTTACTCTTAGACGATTTGTTTACATCTGAATTTATCTTTGTCTGTAGCTAATATGCTACTTGTCATAAATTCGTGAAACTTGCGCTTTATAAAACTCTGCATCTGCCGATCGTCTTGGAAGTGTAATCTTGGTATCGTAACTTTGCTTTTGATCTAGCAACACTGTGTGATTGCTGAAACGCAACAACTTGTACATAAAATAGCATATATCATCCACAAGCATATATCATCCACATGATGGCTGACAATCATACTCGATCACGAGGTCGTATCCTGTCGTATCTTACTTATTTATTCAATTTAAAGAGAAGTATACTCATACAATTTCAAATTTCTAAAATTGCAAGATTGCATTTTTTTCGTTCTTCATGATCATTTTATGGACCTCCGAGGCCTAGTTAGTAAGACGCCTATCTTCTGACCCGGAGGTTGCTGGTTCAACTCCCGCTAGAAAATAACTTTTTTTTTTTCAGTCTAGCTCGTTATATTTGAGTTATAAAAAAGAGCTTTAAAGTTTTGTTTCGTAAGACCTGTATCAGTACGAGCGTACAAGAATTTACAATGGGCTGATTCCAAACGTAAAGATAGAAAAAATCAGACAAAACGGGGTACTTACTGTGACTTCGGTAGTGGATTCCGGTTTCTTACATACTTACATCAACATTGGATATGCCTTCTTACATCAACATTGGATTTGATGAATTGATAAATAGGGTGCGTTATTTTCTGCCCGTTTTCAGTCGAAATCCCAATGTCTTATGCTTTCATTACTTGATTATGGTGACGTTAGTTATTAGCATACAAACTAAAGGATTTTTGATAAATTTAAACGCCTTTTTACGCTTGAACGAACTCCTTTCCTTCTAGTTTTATCATTATTGATATACAATAGTCATTTATTTGTTGTATACTTAAATTTGAACGAATATATATTTTTTCAATATGTCATGAATTAAAACAGTTAAATGTTTCCAAGGTGAGCTGGTTTATAGGAAGAAATTGCTGCATAGCGATAAGCCCGCCCGCCAGGTGTATTATTTTTAACTAAGTACGTCAAAGAAAGAAAATAAAGAAATAAACTTTGTTGAAAATCAAACATACATAATATCTTGTTTTTCCCTGTTGGAATAGGTAGAAAGGATAGAGTGCCAAACGTTCCTATCCCAACAAACTTATTTTACCTCCTCCACATCCATACTTCTTCTCATTCAGTTACTTGTGTTTATCTCACTCCTTTCTTTTCCTTGTTTCAAAATTTCAATTTCTTGATCCAACCATACTTTTCTCAGTCACTCTTTACCACGACTCTCACTGATGCACTGCAAATTCGTATAATCAGACTTTTATCGCCCATACTTCCAACACCTTCAAACCACCTCAATGTGGTTCTATATATTTCACCGTACTTAATATCAGTTTTTAACTCAACATTCATCCTTAATAAATTTAATGTTTTATCCTGCCAAACATCGACACATTACATATTGTCCTCAGTGCATGAATTTCTTAGTCTTCGATAAATAGAGATTTCATTCAATTCATTTTCCACGTCCATATTTTATTCCCATATATCAATATTGGCAGTAAAAAACTGTTGTGAACCATCATTTTTGTAGATCTTAACACGTTCGCTGCTAAAGACGCCCCTGGGGCGTCAACACATTCTTTGTAGAGACGCTGATGACGCCCGTTGCGCGTCATTCGATTCTCTTTGTTTGTATGGTACCGAATATTTTAAGATTTTAAAGTTTCAGTAAGATTTTAAGGTTTCGAAAATACCGTAAGATTTTAAGGTTCGAAAATATGATTTTTTTCAGTACCTCTACACTATTCTATAAATACATATCGCAGCGAATGTGTTAATATTGCTTGATTTGAATATATTATACGTCTTTTTGTTCTCCATTGACTTTGTTTCCTATTGGAATTGGCAATTCAATATCTCTTTCTATCGACTAAGAATAAATTTCCCAAACAGTAGAATTATTCAGCTCTTATCTTTCATTGCTTACCCAAATATCGCTTCTTCTTATCCTTTAACCCTTTTCAATTACCATGATTTTAGATTTCGTAAGATTTATTCTCAAATCCTTTTCTTCACATTTCCCGTGCAAGTTACGTATCATACGCTGTATTTCATTGTCTGCTAATACGATCATATCATTAACATACAATATTCCATATGGATTCTATTCAACGGCCTTCAAAGATCTTTAAAACACGACCTTATATTTTTTTAATAATAAGGTGACATTACATTTTTGCTCCCTTTTTTGTGTAATATTTAACCACTCAGTCAACGCACCGTTCACTCTAACCAAAAGTCGACGAAACTGATACAACTAAAATAAGATATGCTTAATCAAATCGTAAATGTTGTTTTTTAAATAAACTATAAATATATATTCTACAAATGATTCACAATTTGAAAGGTATATTTTGTGCAACTTAGATCACTTTGTACGAGACAGGCTAAAATTATGTACTAAATTTATTATGATTTTTTAAGTGGAACATTTTGCAGACATAATAATATTTTTTTGCACAATCGCTCTAGTACAACGCCACGCTTTACGTTTTTTAGTTATCGAAAAAAATAAAGCATCTTCATGTTTTGAAAATAAAGTTGACAAAGCGTTGTTTTGTATTAAAATATAATCTTAAATGCAACATTTGCTAAAAATATGCTTCCAAATACATTTAGAAGGAACGAGGGCTAAAAGTAAAATTTAAACTAGGGTGATCGACGTTTTTATGCCAGTCAGTGACCTTTGAAGAGTCTATATATACAATGAAAGGAAAAGGTTTCTCATCTATATTATATGAAATATATGTACTTATTTTTTAAATTTAACGATGATGATTGTAGAAATTTAAGTATATTTCATGAAACATGTGTAATCTGAAGACAGGAAGGTTTCTTCGATACGAACAAAAGGGAATTATTAATGCGCAGGAAACGAAGAAGCTGTTCCAGAAATCTATCTCAATTTCGGGAAGGTTTAAGCTTGCTGAGTGTTATACTCGTATATATGTATATTTGAATATTCTAATAAACTCGAATCAAAGTAGGTGTTAAGATTTTATTAACAAACTTTAAAGAATATTTGTATATAACATATGTATAATCAATTAAATATTTTTTTGTAGGTCATCTACCCTTGGTAAGTTTTTTACGGTTTTCTTATTGTAATTCAATTTATTTTACCATAATTTAGATATATTTTTTCAAATCTTGGTCTAGGACTTTTTCTAATATTTTGAATTGTCATGTAATAAAATACTCGCAAGTTTGTACTTTGTATAAATAAAAATTAGTTGATCGCTTTTCATACAAGTTTCGAAATCGTAAAGAAAAAAGTACAGTGAGAAAAAAAAACGTGAAATGGATAAAATATGAAATCAAGTGATTCAGGATACGAATCACGGACGGACTGATTACTCGCTGTGAAAAACATTCAGAAATTATTTGGACATCTAGAATAACTGATGAGGCACACAAACATTCATACGTTATTCTTAACATTCACACAAACATTCATATAATCATTTTATGTTGAAATTCACAAGTTCTACAAAAATGTTTATATTAAATGTTTATCTAATATTTAATTCATTTGAATATCAATGAAAAATTCACCTTAATAAATGTATAATTCTCTATATATATTTTGGGATCGTATTATCCGATAATAAAACATTAAAAAAAATTGTGGTCATATGATAAAGAAAGCATCATTTGTAAAAAAAAGTGACGCCTAATTGCAAATCATATTTGAACTATTATTGAGAGATTTAGCAATTTCATTTTATTTAATTTATCTAAGATCAAACTTTTTTCCAAAAAATAATTTATAAATTGAAATCTAAATTTATCCAGTCCTTTTTCCATTTCCGATAATTATGTTCTGAATTATAGGTTATTGTATTATGATGTATATTTTTAAATTTATGTAAAAAGTTATCTATTACCAATGATTAAATTATTATATTTCAAACATTTTCTTCGATTTGAAAAAAATGTTAATGAATACAAAAATATATATTTAAATAAAAAATGTTAATACTTCAATGATAAATAAAATTACTAAAATTAAACTGTTTGCAATAATAAATAAACGATGGATATATTTTGCAAACCTTTCTTTCCATAATACGAATTTATCAATGCCGAATTATTACCAGAGACACTTAAGTCACTCATCTCGAACAATTAGTAACAAAAATTTCTAATTGGCGAAGTCTGCGTGACACGACGTTTCAGAGTTACAGTGCAGACCGAACGAAATATTGCATCGGCATTTATGTTATTATCGATGCATACATCCTTTTTTTTACCTTTAGTGTTGACTGCATAATTATTTTAATTTGCTACCCCAGATCATTAAAATGGATCTCAGTTCGTTAACATTAGCAAATTTTTAGTAAAAATAATATTTGTAAAGTTTTAGTTATTACCAAGGATTTTAGTGGTTTTGGTATTACTGAAAATGTACGATTTAAAAATTCCACGTGCTCAATATTAGCCCTGTATTTGCTACTTAAATACCAAACTAGCAATTATATTCCCTCTCTTCTTCTATAAAGTTTATGTCCTCTTGGAGGTTGGCGTATATCATATATATTTTGAGCTTTAGGCTGCTCCAAACTTCAAACAAAGATATGAAATCATAATAAAATCTCCATAGTTATTTCTTCAACCAGGAGATACGTCTTTTTGTCCCACTTCTTCTGCCTTGAATTTTCCCCAGCAATATTAGTTATACGATCTCATAATTATCTTCCTGCACTATACGTCTAAAGTACAATACTTCAATTTTTTTCATCACCTAAACGTTGCTTATATTATCAACAATAGCTTATAAGTAGCTTATTCAGAATTTAGTTATGATTTGATACCTTAACTAACCTTTTATATTGAGATCCGCCACCTTAGTGATAAACTGGGTCATTGAGCTAAACAGGAATAATTTCTCCGGCAAGACCTGTTCGGTTGTATGACTTGTTACGGACCAAGAAAGACTTAGAGACTTTAAAATTGAAAACAATTCTTAACACCAGAAATCATTGAACCATTGATGTATATCACTTTTATTAAATCATCGTCATCATTTGTTCTTCGCCATAATTTAGTTATATTGAGTTACTAAAGGTCGGATTGATGACTTCTTGAAGAGAGAATCTGTGCCTTCTGAAAACTTTTTCCTTAAAGTATAGCTCTACAGTCTTACTATCGATAATTGAGCTGACCCAGAGAGTAAAAGAGCTAGATCAATATATAAAAGCTTTGACTAGTTGATCCAGCATCAACTCAATACTCTTCATTGTCGTGTTTTTAAAATCAAAAACCACCATTGAAATATTAAAAAAAACTCAAAATGTGACAAAAATTGCTTTTAAAGAAACAATTCGATTCTATTCCGCCTAATAACCTAAAAGGTTCTAAAGCCGATTAAAATGGTATCATAAAACTCAAAATCATTTAATTATTTATATCAATGTTCAAGTGAAGTGAAGAATAACGTATGCCGTACCGTACCAGTTAACGTGCAACCACACTATTTTACTAAATAACCATGTAACTACTCTACTTGCCTCAGTCGCAATTAGAATCGATGCACCTCGTCGTGTGGTGGACCGCTTTGGTAGACAGAATCACTTAAGCGTTGATATATGCAAACTGCACTTTCGATGCGCTCTATTAATCACTGGAATACTATTGTTTCTAGATAACTTATAAATAATAATATAGATACTAAATACTTCAAAGCAATTAACACCATTTGATATTGTTTATAAAGTTGATAGTCCATCTTTATAAAAAAAGTAGCTTCTTGAGTTTTTTCCATGTCGTTAAAAAGGTGTGTCTTTAAAACGTATTCTAGAGCAAATCGTACTAGATCCACTATGTTCAGGGTGCGTTTTATGTTCCAGGCCGATATTTTTTTTTAATTACTTTTAAATGAAATACAATTTTATAATTTATATTTAATTGTTTGATTATTTGGTCTTTACCATTATGTATGGAATATAATGTCGATCAAGTGGCCGCCTCTGGCCGTGGCACAAACGCGAAGTCTTTCAAGCATATTTTTCATAACATTCTCGCAGACTTCTGGTGTTATTTCAGCAATTTCTTTTCGACTGTTGTCCTTAAGTATCGGGATTGTGGTTGGTTTGTTGGTGTACACCTTTCCCTTCAAGTACCTTTTTAGGAAATAGTCGGGGGCTGTCAAATCAGGGGATCATAGGGGCCAGTCGATATCACCACTTTTCGACATTATTCGGCCGGGAAAAGTTTCTCGCAAAATTTATATCGTAGCACGAGCTGTGTGTGATGTAGCACCGTCCTGTTGGAACCACATGTGCTGTAGGCCCAATTGATCAAATTTGGGCACAATAAAGTTTACCAACATGTCATGATAGCGATCACCAGTAACTGTTACAGCATTGCCTCTAGCATCCTCAAAGAAATGTGGTCCAATGATGCCGCCGGCCCAAATGGCGCACCATACAGTCACTCTACGAGGGTGTTATGGTCGTTGGTGTATCAATTGAGAATTTTCAGTGCCCCAATAGCAGCTATTTTATTTATTAACAAAGCCAGTCAAGTCGAAATGTGCTTCGTCGCTCATGATGATTTTTTCCCAAAAATGGTGGTCGTCTATACTAACGTGTTAAACCCGAGCACTCCAATCTCGCCGCCGTTTATGGTAATTTTTCTGTAGTTTTTATGTCAATTGAATTTTATACGGATAAAAATGCAAATCTTTTTCTGATAATTTTTAACAAACATGATGGACACATTCCCAATTCTTGTGCACGGCGTTGATGAGAGGTGCACGGACGTTCACCAACACTCTGTCTCACTTCATCAATCTTTTCTGGCGTACGTTGGCTAAGTTGTCGCCCAGGCTTTGCTTTACTTCCTAGTGTATGCAAATTTTCAAAATTATCCATTACACGCTGAATGGTTGACTTGCTTGGCATATGATTTAAACAAAAAAAAACACGCAATTTTCTTCACGTGTTCACAATTATTTAAATAAAATGTTTTAATAACTTCAACACGTTGTTGCGGAGTTAGATGCTTCGTAATGAAGTGTTATTGACCATTCTCCACGACTGTCAAATATAAACTGACAAATAACAACCAAATCAAAATGACGGTCAAACAAAATCGGCCTGGAACATAAAACGCACCGTGTATTATGTATTTACTTGGTCATAAGCAAAAGCAATAAACAATGAAAATATTCATATTCAATTTATATAAAAAGAAATCATTTTATTGAAGAATATTGTACAATTTTGGTATTGGTCTTTTAAAGTGAAGTATTTGCCAGACAATAGACCTTTTTCAACATTTCACGTCATTCAAAATGTTTCAGTTAAAATTAGAGTGGTCGGCCACTGAAACAATAATCCTCGAACAGAAGTTCGGTTAGCGGAATCGGCGGGAACTCGTCCATGGATCACTAATTGACTGATTCAAATTGTTCGCTGGAAATCGGCCGTCCATGGTGGACGAGGGTGGCCTTTTCATCCTCTTGTTCCTGGCATTTCGCTTTGTATCTCTACAAAAGACATTTTATCAATACATTTTACTATTATTATAATTTTTTCATGATGGATAATATTTTATTATTGTATTATATAACGCTTTCGTTATATACAGTATAACCTGGTGGGTTAAGTTTTATGTTACAATTTCTTCCAAGAGCTAGAAGACAAACATCTTACCTACTAGGCCATAGAGGACGTGTATCTGTAACATATTTATCAAAGTTTATCGATACGTTCCAAGCAAAAAAGCGTGAACTTTCGTGAACGTGAAAGAACAGGTTACAAAATACTAAAATAATGTTAAATTGTTGTACCATACTCTAATTAATGTACGAGTATATCATTTAACAAAAACCTACAATTATTTCAAATAACGATTTTAACTGAGAGTGAAATAACTTTGTAAAGTTTAGAGCTTGTTTTATTTCAATATCAAAATTTTACGAAGACATAAGGTAATTTTTAGGACTGTTTACAATCAACGCATTGAAACGATCTCCATGACCTAGTTAACAAAAAGTATGCCTTTTTACCTGGAGGCTTTGGTTTCAATTCCCTATGTTATCAGAATAAAAAAGTCCCAGTCTGGTTAAGGAGTCCGTCTGATAACAATACTCATACACGTTAGACTTGTGTGAATGTTGTTGCCTTTTTCTGTGCGGTAGTATTATTATCACGTGTGACTACGAACAATAAATTCCGTACATACTACATACTCCAGCGTTTCTAAACCCGGAAGCTCGAGCAATGGGATCGAATACGAAATTGATTATCCTGGGTAGGAACTCGAATCGTTCGAAGTGTCAATGTGGGTGGATTTAGATGAAATTTTGTTCGTTCATCTGGTAATCCAAATCGGTAATTCCAACATGTAAAAGAGCGTACCTGGGATACAACAACGTCTTCGGCCTAATAAATCGAGCCTTCGGGTTAACATCAACCAGAGTACGCTCGAAATTTGCGGTTTATCATTTCATTTATTTGGAAAACTACCCCGCACGTGAAGAGGCAACCACACTCGCACACGTCTCACGCGTGTGAGTGTTGTTACCAGACAAACTCATTTACCAGACTAGTATCTTTTTTGGGTACCATCAGGTATCGACCTCAAAACTCCCAGGTGGAGGGTCTTACTAACTAGGCCACGAAGTTCTTCAAAAATATATTTTGAACAAACAAAAGAAGAGTATATACTCATATTTTCGAATTAATTTTACATTTTTGCCCTTTACGTCGAATTTCCAATACGGTGGTTTTCCTGAAACGTATCGGTGTTTTCATAAAAAGTGTATCAATTTATAATTAATAAACGACTTTTCAGTGCAATTAAGTGATCTCATACCAACTAAATTAAACCAATCAACGGGAATCGAACCTGCAACCCCTTAGTTATAAAAAGGTATAAATAATAAATAAATATAGGTTTATTGATAGCAATATTTCAAAAACACATTAAAAAGAGAATACATTAAAAAACAGAAGCTATCAAAAGGTCTGGGCTCATCTAATAACATCCCCCCGGCCAAGATACACCCCACCAATATAGGGCAAACGCAGCCACGGGGACAACATATGTTTTTCAGCACACACCAAGAAGATAAAAAAAACACAGAAAATAAATAGATGACAAAAAAAATATATTCAAGAGAGAAGACATTAAAAGGTCCGGGCTCATCCCACAAACATTACCCCGGACGAGATACACCCCACCAATGTAGGGCGAGCCCGACCGCAAGGGCATCGGGGGGCTTCCATCCCACACCTCCGCATATCTTCATTAAAGAATAAATCAAAAAACAAAAACGTATGGCAGAAAACAAAATAAAAGGTAAACCCACCTATACCACCTCAGATTAACTGTCAGCAAGAACGAAAAAAAGAAAAGCCTCAAAGGAGTCCAAATTTGAAAAATGACAAATGGGAAATGAAATAGTTGAAACAACATTGAAATAGTTAGGCAGTAATACATTGAAATAGTTAAGCAATTTTAAAAGAATGAATGAGAAGATAACGCAGAAACACGTACGCACAATCCCGATTCCCCACCAGCGAAAAGAAAGAAAAAAAAAAGCAAATAAGAGACCCATTAACCACTGAGAACCCCATTAACCACCCAGAAGATAGCACTTTAGAGCATCTCTGAAGGTACAACTATTCAACCGCTCCTTCAAGGCCTGGGACAACTCATTCCAGCATTTGCTGGCTGAATATGAGAAGGATCCTTTGAATAGTGTTAGATTATGGTTTGGGATAAGTAAAAGAGTCTCTCTGCTTCTAGTTTTGTAGCCGTGAAAGTTTCTAGCCCAATTCAGTTTTTCGAAGAGATAAAGTGGCATTTTTGTACTGGTAATTTTATGCATAAGTACGCTTAAGTGAAGAAACCGTCTTTTTTTCATGTCAATAATTTTAAAAGCTCTCAAAAAGGGGTGATGTATCCTCTGGGGGGAATGTTGAAACAATACCTACAGCAAGCATTTTGTAATCTTTGCAACTTTTTTTCGGTTTTCTTTAAAAGGCACGGTCCATAGATGCAATCACCATACTCGACTATTGGGATAATGAGCGCGTCGATTATTCTACGTCTAGCCTCAATCGACAGGTTTTGACGGATGCGATAAATATTTTTAAGCCTGCGATAAATATTTTTAAGTCATAGAAATAAGTCGTCATTTTATATTTCAATCTAAAATTATGATACCACAAAATTAAATTGCTGTCTTATTAAAGATTAACTACATATGTTATGTTAAATTTAGAATCAAATAAAACTATATATTTTTGTCAAGACATCAAGACAAAACAATGCTAGTAATTCCCAAAAGCTAACAGCTCAGTGCTGATCTCGAAGCGACGGACCGTGAATGATAAAATAAAATAAGTACATTTATTTTATTTTCTAAGTTTTAGGTCCTGAGCGAAAAAGGCATCTTTATTCTTTAGGAATTTTAAATAAACTGAAAAATGCATCTTTATTATATAGGAGTTTTTATACTCGTATTTCAAATAAAGTATCTCATTTTTAATGCACGTCATGTCCATACTGTCGTGTAGCTCATGACTGGGCATCGTGACTCCCATGATAACTTCTGACGACTCCTTTCCATCCATCCCTGCACTTCTCGGATCGAAAGGCAGTTGTTGAGGGTAGTACAGTTATGTCTCTCACTTGGTCACTCCAATACAATGGGATTTTTCCTCTTGTGAGTCGTCCTTCCACGCCTCCACTAACCACAAACCTCTCCAGACTATCTCCTTGGCCACGAACAATGTGCTCAAAGAATTGGAGGACTCGTCAAAGGCATATTGTTGAGAATCCGTGGATGATTCTCAGTTCTTCGAGAATGGAGGCGATAGTTAGTTAGCCTTCTCTTGTTCATGGTATTCGTAACACTCTTTTTCAGCACCACATTTCAAATGCATCTTTTCTACGTCTCTCGCTTGCTTTTCTCAAAGTCCAAGTCGAAAATATTGTGAAAACGAGAGACTTGACTAGGATCAATTTGGTCGTGGTGGCGATAGCTCTGCTCTTCCTTATCTTTTCCAGTTTTGGCATCGTTAGTCAGTAAAAAAAATAAAATTAAAGTTTTAATATAAAAGATAATTCACTAAGTTATTTCATCTCAGTGGTGCTTCAAATTAATTATGTTAAAAAAACTAGAACAATTTTACGAAAGCAGTTACCAAATTCATACAGATAAAATATAAGATTAAGCAAACAATGGTTATGGCGTAGGAATCTCACTTAAATTACATTAATTTAAATATGTTAGTCTAAACATGGAAACCCTTTTTATTCCAAGTGTTATGATTATGTAAGGTTCTAGAGATTTGAAAATTTTATAAATCCGGGAAGAAATTGTTTTAAAATTAAATTTTTTTAAATTAAGTCTTCGATATGATGAATTGTAAGACGCATGTCGTCTGACTCGGGAATTACGGGCTCGATTCCCATTGGAACCCATTTTTTTAAAAGAGTTCCAGTAGGGTTTTCACTTAAGACTTGTTAAAGACATTTCTGATTGATTGAAAAAAATATTCCAACAGGGAAAAGCAGCATATGATGGATTTGTGCGTCAAGGTTGTGCCCCTAGGAGACTGATAACGTGAGATCCCATGAGTCTCCGAGTGTTAACCGTTTAGTTAAGGTGGATTAGGAAAGCAATAGACCTGGCAAACTTTATCATAGCGTTGGTATAGATTTCCAGACTGGTGGCATAGTCGCACGAGAGGATCTGAAGAAGATACACATTATGAAAGATGTAAAGTTTCATTTCCATTGAATAGTCAAATATTTTATTGCAAGACATCGATTGATATCAGGCTCAAGTGATTGTTTTGAGATAGCTTACTTACACCTGCGGGATGTACACGAGTATATAAACATCAACAAATCTGAGTTGCATGCGGTTGTGAAATTTGCTGACATACAATTTATTAATGTTTGAATAATTACATGTAAACATAATAAATACTCCAAATAGACGTTAGTTACAACAAACTATCCTACGAGAGTTTCTAAAAAAACCTTAATTATATTTTGCTATTCGAAAAAAGTGATATATGTTATATTGTATTGCCAGTAACAAAATACAGCAGCATAGTGTTTCTATTGAATCTAATGGATCATTATTATTTACAGCTTATTTTGTAAGAAATTAAACAAAAAAAATCTGAAATCTAGAAACTTGACAAGGGAAAGTAGTCAGTGTTAGATTCTCGCTAGTCATAATAAATATTTGGTCAAAACGAAGTCACTATCAAAAGCGTGTAATATATGGTATGGCATTTTTAACTGTCAAAACTGTACAAATGTCAGATATGAAACTTACTTTCGCGCAAATAATCTCTGTTTACTTTTGTTTGTTACTTCTGTAGTACTCGATTTAATTAATTGATGATTCCGAAAATAATTTCATATTTTTAGGTCGAATTTGTAGTTATTCACATAACCAGGTTTCACCAAATGCTTGTGAACAGTGGTTTTTTTTTCATCTTTCAAAGTCCCTGCGCCACAAGCCAAATAAACACAAAATTAACAAATCCACATGTCAAATCATAACGAAGGCACCTTTCTATTTATCTTTGATTACTAAGCAGCAGGAGAAAATGTAATGAATACTGAATGATAATATAATGCACAATTATTTTCTAATACTCCACCAAGTTTACTCTTAGAGTCTCGAATCGAATCGAAGTTTTCAATGCTGAGACCAAACCACTAGGTGGCCACCAAAACTGCCGAGAAGACAGAACACATAGGTCTTTCCTTAATATATCATGTATACAAGTGTGAGAACCGCAAAAGTGGAAATCATAGAGGTGCCCTCACTCAGCAGTGTGTTGAATTAGAAAAAAAAAACATTATATTGAATATTTTTCTCTTGTACTGTTTTTCTCTTGTATATGATCAAGTTTTTCATCCATGATACATCCCCATGAGTTGCCCAATGTATCTCCTCCAGTCCTCTCGGAAATGAATATAGTTGTCACTCCTCCATAATTTAACTCACGGTCAGAATAATTCAATATGAGCATAATGGGGAATTGATCAAACTTCACCTATGAAAAGCATATGCTCTGCAACCTTGGTCACACCGAATATAAATCAGAGTGCACTACAATATTTGTAGTAGGTCAAATCCTTGGAGACGCACGTTTGAATCACTTACAAGGTAGAGATTTCTCACTCAGTATTAATTCCTATGCAACTGCCAGTTATCTGGTGAACTCACATTACTCTTAGCTACTCATTGTTCCTCCATTCAGAAAGGCCGTTGGGATCCAAAGAAATGAACAAAACAGGAAACACCCACATGTATTGATATACACTTAGATTAAATTTGTAGATTAAACGTTCACAGAACAATTCAGATATTTAATGAACACAGACAAATTTCCAAATTTCCTTAGAAGTTGTTGGGTTTACAAAGTAGGTTTTAATGGAATTTAGAACAAGCTTCTAACAGTTAATCATCTCGAAGAAATTCTTTGCAACGGCAGGAGGATGAAAAAGGGTGGTGTATTAATTTAAAAAGAACATCCTGGAATGAAATTGAAATTTCAAAGAAATTTCTGCGCCTTGTGGGTATTTTAAATTCCTGCTCATTGTTCGTATTATAATATTTATTGCCAATAACCACGTTTAACTCGACCCCATACCTTAAATATAATAAATTTTAGATTTAAATATTCAACACTTGAAGTAGAAGGGACGTGTTAATTGGGTTTAAATGTTCGTTTCTATAATTTATTACGAAATACTGAAAAAAATGAAGTAAGGTTTTTTTTAATTTTTAACATATTCATGCATAAATCCAAATCCATCCAATAAACTTGGGAACGTATACAGTGCTGTTTCGTAAAACTCCTTATTTCAAAAATATTTAAAAAATTTGTCCAAGGCAGAATCTCAGCGCCAATAGATCAATAAATACATATAATGAAAGACTGAAATAGAATATAGTCCAGAGGTGAATCATCCAGAGACACGACCAGGAATATCTGAATGCTGGATACCTGTTACTGTGATGCCACTAGGACAGGATGCCGACGTAATAATTATGAAAAATAACTGTATTATTCATTTCATTTCCTTACATTTTTGTTGACTATAGTTCGGAAATTCTAGGATGAGTCCTGTGACAGCTCACAAGTTGGCCCCAATACAACCTTATGTAATGTATTTACCTAAATAACTTGCTATTTATTAGAATTGAGGCTTATATTAAAATTTATAAAATAATTAAAGTTACTGAACATCGTAACAAGGTTGTATTTGGGCAAATTTGTGAGCTGTCACAGGACTCATCCTACAATTTCCGAACTATAGTGTAATTATTTGTCGTCTTTTCTATTGATTTACCTGTCTATTATCTTCTGACCTGACTCGTGCTGTTTAAAAAAAGCACCAGTTTCACTACCAGTGCAATCAAAGCAAGAGGGTTGATGTCGTTCGATATTTTTTTTATGACTTGGTACAACTTGATATTTTTTTATATACTCGTACATATAATATACATGCAAACTCCTACGCCAAATTGGTGCACAATACTCGGTCGTATATTATGCTAAAGCCAGCTTTTTTGTCCCTAAAGAGCTTGTGCTAGCGTCCGTTTCGTAGTCTTATAACTAGCTCTAGCCCAATATGTACGGTTCACTTTTCAAGGCTTCACTTACTCGAGTTCTCTATAGACGTATCCGTAGCTAAATAATTCCAATATTTTAATACGTGTAGAAAAAAGCTTGAATACTATTATCACGATTCACTGCCAAATATATCAAAATTGTCAAGTTTCAATATTTTAAAACAACGTTCAAAAAATGGTTCAATTCGAAATAATCCATTCTCCTAAATAATCTTTGCTAACAAGATATCTAACTCAACGATGATGAGTGTAGATTTAGTTCGCAGTGATATCCGAACCACCTCAACGTTATCTTTTTCACTTCATTTAACACACATTCATCCTTATAGTTACATCTATTTTTCTGTATATATAAAAAAAGAAACATTAGATAAACTTTAAACCATTAATCAAATTAAAACAGTTATTAAAAAAATTTCACTCCTTATAATTTTTCTTATAGGTCAATAGACTAAACCCACACTTCTGATATAATATTACACCAGTTAGACCCAAACTTTGTTCTCATAACAAACCGAGATCATTCCGCCTAAATAGAGCTTCGGGATAGGGGATAGGAGGTAGATACACATTTCACGGTGATAAAGTGTAAAAAGCCTTTGTTTTTTATTCAAAGCATTGTAAAATGATGCTGGAAAATTCCTTTATAGAGAATACTCGTATTTTATCCATTATGCTACAAACAAACATATTTTCCTTCAAAAGTAAGATTATATTCTTTTGGCGTCACATCTGTACGCAATGTAACATAAAAAAGGGTAAACAGGGATGGTTTGGACATAATTATAATATTTTATTTAAAAAAATTCAAGAGAGTGTAATAGATTGATTATAATTTTGTTTGGTGGTATTTTGCTGAAGTGAACGAATTGAAAAATGAAAATCATTATTAATGTTTGGACAGCAGTTTTTTCTCCAATATTAACGTTCAAAACTTATTCACTAAAAATGAAATTATCTAAACTTACTTTTGTATAATTTAAATTTGAAAAACCTTTTAAATATTTTAGATATTAAAAAAAAACAATTAAAGCATGTTTATAGAACATTAAGAATATAAACACAACTATAATAACATAAGGACGAAAGTTTTGTCAATTATTGTTATGAACTTAAAAGTAATAACTCTTAAATAAACCCTCAGTACTTTCTGTTTATGATAATATCAAATAATAAGAAATAAATAATCTCGTTTACTAATAGTCAAAACAAAGTAACTCTAAAAAACGTTATTAAAGACTCGTTTACGAAGCGACGTAGATCTGATGGTATCAGAAGACATTGCGTTATTCCGATGACTTCAGTGGCGTTGTTCGTTTGTCTTTCACCCGGATGTTTAGGGTTCAATTCCTGATGGCACAAAAAAAAGAAAAAAGTGCCCGGTCGAGTAAGCAAGTTCGTCCGGTAATAATACTTACACTAACTAAGTGTGCGCTAATTTATTGATTGACCACGTGCGGTAGAAAAATACGTACAATGGTGAACTGTGAGTTATTTACCGTTTCAGTGGTTTTTAACCCGAAGATTTGTTTTTTTTAATTACACGCTATTCCATGTATCAGTATGATCAATTCATATATGTTGAGGGATATCACACGAATTAATGAATGAATACCTTATTTCAATGGAACTTTTAAGTAGCGTTTTTGAGCTGCTTTTTATGAATTTAAGAAAACACAACTATCTTAAAGGAATATTTCAAATATACGAAACGACACTATAAATGTCATATTTTTATTACAAGTAGTATTAAAAAATGTAAATAAATAATTTGTAGCAAACTGAAACCATTCCTTTTCCCCCTTCTTATTGAATTTAGGCGATTGAGTCAGCTTTGTGATGATACAAATTTTTAAAACTCAATTTGAAATGAAGAAAAAAAATATATTTCGAAAGGAAATTGAAAAAAATCTTTGCATGATATACTCGTAGGTAATTTGATCTTAATTTAAGACTAAACCGACGCAATGCTTTCATTCAATTACCTTAAGTTGTCTCATATATTATTAACCTCTCCCCGCCTACTCAATGTAATATCCCCTTCCATGATTCCTAAATACATATTTAATAGCCTGTTTTTTCATTACATATCCTCGAAAAGGAGCCTACTGAAACCGACACTACAAAAATTGCCCTTAACTTTTCAGTGTAGCGTTGCAAAACAAGAAAAACCAATGAATAATTAAACTTCATCTAAAACCACTGCTACTTCCTCGATTTTTTTCTCGTTTCAAGAGAAAAAATCACGAGGCAACGAAAATGTTAAATCTAACAGATTACAAGTAAAACTTTTTTGGCCAACCGCGCAAGCCTTTTTCAAACCAAGGTTGTTAAAACATATTCAATTGCTTTATTAAAATTATTTGCGACCTCTGTGGGCTAGTTGGAAGATGCTTGATTTCCAACCGACGATTTTCATTCATAAATTTTCATTCAAGTTACCAATTCGATGTTCGATTCGATGATATTCATTTTCATTCAAGTTACCGATTCGATTAATTATCACCGTCGTGTTTTTCAATGACATCGATATCTGACCCAGATCATTTTTATATTAAAAAAAATTGATTCCAGCCACTGTCCAGAATAGTGCAAACCAAAACACAAGCCTTAATTTTTCTAAAGAGACAATTATATTGTAAAAACGTAAGAAAGATAGCATGTGACAAAAAACGTACAAATATAAATAGTGATAAAAGGACCATAAATATAGCGCTGTTTAGAGAGCAGACTCTCCCCTTAAGGGTGCTCAAGAGCGTTGATTACAAAATTAAACGAAATTTAAAGTTTAAATACTCATAACTAGCCTTGAAATTGTGTAATATGACAGAAAAAACATATGATGTTTCGGTAAAATTATAGAAATATATTTTTTAGCGGTTGACATTTATGTTGCTTTTCTCAGATAAACAAATTTTATTTATAAATATTTACTATTTTTATAGGGACGACCTTTCAAATATCACCTCTTTTAAGAAACGCAATCACACATTCACGTAAATACATTCACGTGCATCAACACAACCACTTTGTATTGATTACACCTGAAAAACAACACAATAATGATATAAATGTACTCAAAATCATATTTGAAAAAAAAAATATAGTTTGATTAGAAAATTGTTTTTTTTCTTCCCTTTTAT
>CATKWJ010000801.1:0-47743 GCA_949825065.1 Odontocerum albicorne
AAGAAATGTATTTGAGTTTTGCTCTACAATTAAGTCTACCTAATGTGTTTGACTACAAACTGTTAAAAGTCTAGCCGATTCCTTAACTCTTTACAAAAAGGATTATGTTTGATTTGGTATCTATTTGTAAAGTTAAACACAATATCTTTGAAAGCCCCGATATATTGGCTTAAATTGACTTGCACACTCCTGCTAGAAGCACATGCAACCTTTTAGAATTGAAATACATCAATAGCAATTCGCTAATGACAGTTGCATGTTCTAATTCATCAATGCAATATTTGAGTAACTCAATGTCTATATTGGTGGATGTTTTGAAATCGTTGGTGAGATCAGGTGGGTCCTTCGTAGTTCTCGATTGGGGAGACTGGTAATTCCATTTACATTTCATTATTAAATTAATTGACTTGGTAAAAACATTACTAAGTGCGCGTTGTTAATCTTGTTTTCTGAAGCAACACGCCTTACAACATATTTCTTTGTCTCATCATCCGTAACTTGTTTTCCGGGTATCAAAATTTTGATTTATAGTCGCAATGTCAATGAATAATAATAGATTACTAATATGCTGGTTTTAAAATGCTTTAAGGGATTATTTTACTAGAATTCATCAACTGGAGCTTATGAGGTGCCTTTTATATTATATAGTTAAAAGTCCATGCGCTCTCCATACAAAATTTATTCAGAAAACAGCACATTGCCAATAATTTATTTATGTTATTTTCTATGATCGAAATACACTTTTTATACATTGATTACACTTATTTTGGGTTATTTCTATATTGTGAAATATCACAACGTAATTTATAAATTATAATTTATGATGTAAATATTATAAATGTTTTGATGAAAAACATATTATGTATAGTGGAAAAAATACTATTAAGGTTTTTATATGTAAACACTAAATACAAACATATTCGTGCGGTACATTTGTTTCTTTTGCAAATTTTGTCTATACATGTCTTAAATATGAGAAACCCCATCCTGTGGTTTTCCTCGTCTCTTATGAAAATGTTTTAAATAAGCATCCCTTCGGGCCATAATATAACAGTATGTGGGCAATATATGCGAATATAATGGGGAAAAATATTCCTATCAGAGCGCGATGGTGCCTTTTTATTTGCGCTGCTTAACGGATGGAGGTGTAATTAAATAATTCACTCGAAACATCTGTCATGGATATTAAACACTGACGTCATACACTCATTTTAAGATTTATTTTGACACAGGTTTTGTTTTCTTTTTAAAAATTATTGCTATAGTACACTAACATTCAACTAAAGTTTTTTTTATTAAAATGTATTGATTTTGTCGTAAAGATTTTTTTTATATAATTTAAGTTCTACGAGGCATAAAAACGTCATTAATAAAAACGACAAAATACAGGATAGCAGCATGTAAATGAGAAATGAACATACTTCAAGATAATGAAATAAAGAAAGTAACTTGAACATAAAACTGGGTAATGGATTTCTCTAAAATATTAAGTTACGGACGAAAAGTATTTTTAGAGATAACTTATTAAATATTTGATATTTAATTGCAATACGATAATCGTATTCTAGTTACGAGTAGTTAGACGCGTGTTTTTAACTTGGGGTTTCGGTTTCAATGTATAATGCTTTTTTTTTCAATAAGGGTCTTTGTCTACTTTGGGCACATGATTCTATTTTCAAAAATTTTAAAAAGGGTCTTTGTCTACTTTGGGCACATGATTCAATTTTCAAAATGTTATTTATATAAAAAAAAAAGCACAAAACTTAGATCATAAGATTTTACTACTCGTACATTGGCACTTTTGAATTTGTCAGAAGCCGGAGGTATAACAACTCAAGTGTGTTTTATATCTCATTTGATGCTTTGATATTCGAGTATCGGTCTCAGAAAATAATTGAATAACTTGATTGAAATCAGAATATGTGTGGTAAGCATTCAAATGTCGTTTCCTGGTAGAATCGCCACCAAACTAGACGTTATATCGTTTATTTATGGCTAGCGTAATATTGTAGTTTATTTTAAAAGTGTTGAGAAATTAACAATAGAGCTCCAAAACCTGAGGGAAACCCTTAAAATTTGCTCATCGTAGAGATGAATATGTGCTCCTTATCGAAAAAGGCTGTCTTAAAAATATAATGTTCATATCGTAATTTGTTTTATCAAACACTGTTTATTGCACTTTTTGTAACGGTATAACCCTACCAGTTTCGTCATCATCAGGGGAGCACAAATCAGATTATGAGGGGGAAAGTCTTGAAACCGGCAGGGTTATACCGTTACAAAAAGTGAAATAAACAGTGTTTGATAAAACAAATTACCATGTATTTAAACCTTCACTATGTTAATGCCTTAACTATAAATAAAGTTCATATCAGCCTTAACCCAAAACTTCATATGTTGAAATCAAACTTGATAGATCTTTAATATTTTTTTATGCGTAATATGCAATTGTAGTTTCATCTAAGAAAAATACAATAAATCAATTCGTAATTCAAAAAAAACTGTTCCAAATAAAGCATTTTTAGTGCCTATGTTACAATACAATAATTACATATGTTTATGCAAATTTGATATAAAAAGAATCTGAAATGCCAATCTTATTTAGAGATTAATTAACTTAAATTTTAAAAGTTTTTGTGCTAGCAAGTGTGTCAAAATAGTACTATACAAGATCCTTGGATTTTTTTCGTTAAACGAAAATTCAAGTATGAAGAAAATATTATTCACTTTGAATCAGCTTCTTATTGTTGGCATTGCATTCAACCGAATAAAATGAAAAATAAATTTTCCTTTGGGTATTCTTTGTGTAAAATGCAAAATAGAATCTTGAAAATAGAGTTGGCCAGAGGATACTGAAATATTGAAATGCGCCGCATAAAGATGATTTTCAAGTCTGGGTTTATTTCTATAAAATATTTGAATAGGTACTTACATACTCGTAAATTTCATTTTGAAATCTCGTCTATAATTAACGATATTGTACAGCGCCGGCACAAAGACTAAAATAGGTGGATGGGATGGCTGCCGCTCAATACTTGGATATTCCGGTTTACTTCTTGGGTTTCGGTGAAAAGTAGCAGGGTGAAGCGACTCCTCTTTAGCGGGTAGAAGTTTTTCGTCAATAAAACACAGTAGACATTCTAGAAACTGAGAATATATATTTTGTCATTTTTATTTCCTTATGTGCAGCCCATCGCTCATCGTATGCCCCTTTATTCGCCCATGTATGCCGTCATGGCTTACTTACTATGTTAGATACTTGCTAGATACCGTGTATACCGCGCTCTCTTTGCATATATGGGCTGTCCGATTATTTATAGTAATTATTGCAAAGGCCACGCATATGGAATATTTCATTACAATAGGTACAATTATTACATTTTTTACAGATATCAACCCTACAATATTTACACAAATAAAATCATATATTTAAGGTGACGCATACGTCCGATACAGATATATTTTAACAAAATTCTAAATATAAAATAACTAATTCCATTGTTCTTTGTTGTTTTCTGCATATAATAAAACCTACACTTTACATATTCCAGCAAACTGAGATATCAAAGTTGATTAAAAAACCTATTAACCACTTAAGCACTATATCTCCATTATCAAAACCGAAAAGGATTCAATGAAACAAGTAAACAAAACCTCAATGCATTTTTTAAACCACTATTTCTAGTAAGCGGCTGATCTTTATCAACAGTGAATAAAACTCCTTTCTTTTTTTTAATCAATCGTTTTAACTCCAACGCCGATAAAAAAAATTCTTATCGCTGAAGAAGTTAAAAAACTATTGTTGTGGTCTGGTTTATAAAAAGATGTTGGTCACATTGTCTCAACTGTAATTAAAACCTAGTAAAAAACATTTAGTAAACACTGGAAACAAACAATGAAATTAAATAACAGGTCATATATTCAGAATTTATTTATGCGTATTAAGAGAGCTTTTAACATTTAAAATTTACATGATGGATATTTACACAACAAAGATTTTTAAACTAATAACATCATTTTTAAGATTATTTTCTTCATTTTATTGATAAACTTGACAGGGGTTATTATTTTTAATATGAACTTATTCCGTGTGTTTAAATTTATTTATTTGGGAAGTATTAAAATTAACTGTTATATAATATATTATTATTATGGTGTAATGAAGTTTGAGTGTTAGCATTAAAATATAGTTTGTAAAGAAGTCACATTTCTTGTAATATTTAAAAATGGCCAAAAATGTTAAAAAAATATGTCGATTACAAGACAAGTTCCAAATGGTTTTACATAGAGTTGTTTCTCTTACGAGTGCCGGGTCAACTCGAAAGACTTGGTAAAGTCTAGAGTTGGTATAACCTAAAGCTTGAACGACTGGTGTAAAGAGACAGCCGACGAGTAAGTTCACAGTTATAGCGGCTTGGTGGATTGGAGAACATCATGTTTCGGCCAGTTCCATTCCCTGACGCAGAATCTTGTTGTCCTTGGTGTCGCAACAGTGAACTCAAAGATGCCAGGAATATAAACAGAAGTCCTCACATCCTGAGGCTGTGTCGCGAGCAGATAAGTATTCCTTTTCTAAAGCAGGTCCTTGGGCAATCGATCGAGCGCCTTCCGAGTCTCCTTTAAAGGTGACCTCATCCTCTCTACTATTGGTTGGGAAGTAAGTAATTCAATATGTAAGCGGCCCTTTCATTGGTTGGCTTAACATCAGAACATAACATAGTCACCAATCGGAACGAAGATAAACTTTTCTAGGAAATCGTAGACAATTCTAAGCACAAGCCATCGTACCCTTTTTTAACAATAGCCATTTCAAAATAGTCTTTCGAAAAGGGGCAGAAGATAATCCCTAAGATGACATTTTGTAAGACAGGTAAGTTTACCTTATCTGACGAGAAAATGGCTCAACTAAAAAAAGTGGCTGATAGACTTTTACATAATGGACGCGAACAAAGTATTATATTAATAAAAAGCCTTTCGTTTTGGGCAATCGAAATTGGTCGCAAAAAGGTTTTAATTTGTTTTTCGTGAATTGAAACAATTATAATAATATTGAAAAAATATTCACTTACAAATCAGATTTAATCTAAAAAAATAGTCGTTTGTAATAATTATGAAAATATTTAACAACTGTTTTGATGAATCCTAATTGAAATCAAAATTTCTTTATTATATTGTGAAAGATAAAAACCAAAGAACGACATGCATTGAAAAGGTCCTAGCAAAAGAGTAATGAAAGAACGATATAATTTGTAAAAAAAAATAAGCACAAATGTTGAATAGTATGAGTAAAACAAAGAAAATATCAGTTAAAATAATTTCAATTGTGGGTTAATTAATGATGATAATAAAAATGGAAAATTTTATATTTCTTTAGAACACAATGAATTAAGGAAATAAAAATATATCAAGGTTGGAGAAGGAAAAGTAAGTCCAACGTACTATAAATTATTAAAATCTGAAACTTTGAGAAAAATATGGTTGTTTAATAGAAAAAAAATACATTTACGAGTTAACTTAAATTCGGTTTATATTATCTTACTGCACCACTGATTATGCTTTATACTCGTAAGGTAAAAAAAATAACTACTTTAAAACTTTTTACTCGAAATATTGTTTGAAATATTTGTTAGAAAATAATATGAATATTAACATTATTATATTTACTTTCCGCTCGGATTTGTTTTAAAGCCGTACTCTTTTGCTGTAAACAAATATTCCAAAGGGAAGATAAAATGCTCAGGGTGCAAACAAAAGCTACAAATTTAATACAAAGTTGTCAAGAGAGGCTACGCTTTACAGTGAACAATTTATTTTTTATTTTATTTTATGTTAATGTCCAAAAAAATAAGGTGTCATGAAAAAATATTCTTGTGAATCAAATATATTCGTAATTTTTTTTCATTATTATATTGTTAAAGGAACGCTAGTAAGTTAGTAGAAAATGAATAACATAAAACCGAGTTATCAGTAATAGACAAAAAATCAACTATCAATCAAGTCACTAACACCACCAATACTGACATTGATATTCGGGTAGATATCAAGAACATTAAATACTTGTTACAAGGATGAGAAATCTTATTGGACTGAATAAAAAGAGCGATGTAGTTTTAAGCAGCCAACGTCTACAGTTAGCAGTTTAAAGTAATAAGCGTTTTCATAGCATAGTATAAATAGGCCAAACCCCATACGATGGTTGTCGTCAAAGAAAGAATACGAGAATTGAATTTTGAATACAAGAGAGCGAGAGACGAATATTTGGATTTTCTGCGAAAGTAATTCGAAATTTGAATCTCGGTGGGTCCGTGATAACTGAATGAATTTTAAATACCTAGCTAACAATTTTTGAACCGGTGTAAAAGGGGACGATGTATAAATGATATATATATAAACAAATTCTATATTAATGAATATATATTTTCATAAATGTAGAATTTGTTTTAGTTCCGTGAATATTTCACGGGCTGCAACTAGTTTTTATTTATATCTAATATTTTTGTTATCATCCTTTTTATTTCATCTTCAGTTTATACAAGTTGCCTTAGCTTATATTGCACACAGATATATTCCGACACTCAATTGTAACCAAAAAGAAGAATCCTAGTCTTCTTTTTCACAAAATCCTTTTAATGTACAATACTTTTTTTCGTTGGAAAAAGTGGGCATATGTCAATAAACACACTGGAATTATGATATACAAAATAAATACGTATTAAAAAATGGAATGTTCAAAGAAATAAAATATTTCAAATTTTTTTTTATAATTGACGCCATCTAAGAGATTTTATATCAAAATACTCAGATGATTTAAAACTTAATAAACAATTTCAAGACGAGTTCTATCTTGATGCAATCTTGGTTGACAACGGGTATATGTTACCTATACATATTGTATATCAGATTTAGAGAGTAATAAAGAATATTGATAGTATAGCTCGACAAAATTAAATACATTTACCAAAAAATGTCCCGACAGAGTAGGACTTTAAAATATTTTCAAATATAATGTTTCTATTGTTTACTTCAGTTAATCCAACAAAGAAGTATAGAAAACATATTCTACCCATGCGATGATTATTCTCTTATCCCGTTTATTATGATTGTAATATAATATATCCATTAAAGTTTTCCTCCACCATGAATGTTGGCACTATCTACTCGTACGTGTTATTTGTTTAATTTAGTGTTAATTTTAATTCTATCTCGGGAGCGCATGCGTCATTTAAACTTTCGAAATGAACATGACAAATGACTTACTTTAATTAATTAGCTAAATAACTTACTGTATGAATTCATAAGTAAGGTTTATGATTCCAGATTGGCTTCCTAAAATTTTTGGTGAAGAAAGGAAGGATGAAGCAGTGTAACAGCGTTTTATATAATGGTAAATATTTTTGAAAAGAAGCCCTGTTTTTAATTAAAAAAATTACATTTATTATGAAACATAAATATGCCACGTCAGCCTTAATAACGGGTGTAAAATAATACGCTAAGTTCTTCTATTACTTTACTAATAGATATGCAAGAACACAAATAATCGTACTTTTACATAACTCACAGTGTTTGAGTGCTGATAGATGGTCACGATTCATATTCTGACTTACGTAACATTTGATAACCTTTTGGTACATTTTTGTTTTTAAAACATATATCAGCCTGATTATCACTTTAGACCTACTTAACATCGTTTCGGTCGGTTGTGAAAGATTACCACATTACAATATACCCGCTAGATTATCCTGTGAACAAAGAAAGTGTAGTACAATTATTTTAATACAATTATTTGAATTAGATGAATTAATTGACAAAAATCGCATTTAAATACCCCAATCTCTTAATATGTGATAAATTTATCCTGCTACTTACTAGTAATTGAATAAAAACACCGGAGACTTTGAAATCTCTTCATGTATCTCTTTCTTGTAAAGGTTATGTAACCATGTCACAGCATCGTTGGTGGCAGATGAATCTCCTCCAAGTCTGTAATCGCCATACATTCTTTAATCTGGTCCTCCCCACAGGTAAGTCAGAAAAAAAATGTCATTTTACACCGACAAAGATGAAACACCACATCTCAACCCGTAAGGGTATCACTGTCACTGTTATACTAAATGGAAGCGACAGGGTCCGACATCAACTGGCTCCTTCATGCTACGTCTTGTTTCTGTTGTTGCGGCAAATGTCCAAGTGATCGATCGCATGGCTGTCAAACGTTAACTACACGTCGCATCTGACCGAAATTTTGACAGAGGTCGCTTGAGAAAAATCTGGCATATACCAAACAAATCTGGCACTTACTACAAAATTCCGGCGTATATTTAGAAAAATCTGGTATTTATAATAATACAAATTTCTAGTAAAGACTATATAAATCTAGTGTATACTAGAAAAATATAATACAATAGAAAATTTTGGCATGTTTTGTTTTGGAAAATTCTGGTTTACGATAAAAACACTGTAAACAATAATATTTAGAAAGGAATCCAACAGCTGTAACTTGATAAAAAGTGCTTCAAGCATATAAAAAATAAACAACAGAGGAAAAAATTAACCATCAATCCAAAAGCTGTCATAAAAGTGCTTTAAAGTCACAAGGGATTCGATCGCAAGGTTCAGATATTCGAAGATGCCTTTGAGAGAGCCTTTATATCTCAATAAACTGACTTCAAATGGATCTGAGACTGTAGCGTACTCATCTCCGATTGTATCGAGTCGATGTACCATAAATGAGAAATTGCAAAATAATTTGTTCTTTAATTTTCACATTGATATTATTTATATTGTAAGCATTGTTGTTGAAACTTCAATATTAATCAATTCCAGGAGTTTCAGTTACCGATAATTTATTTCAATGTTTTAAAAATAACGATTAAGTCCGCCATTATTTTCAAAACAGAGAGGCTTTTAAGATATGAAAACAAGATATTATAATTTATTTCATTACCATTAAGGCCAATTTTAAAATTTAGGCGGTGCAAAAACCTCAACATTGACAGATTTGAAGGACAAGTCAATATCCTGTCGAATCTGTTAATATTGGCGGAAGTAAATAAAAAAGTTTTGAACACAGATTTTTTTTGCATTGCACATTATTAATGCAATTAAGACCGTACATTATATCAGGAACTCAAAGTTACTTTGAACATAATAGCAAAAAACTATATTTATTTTAACAATATGATAACTATCAGTTCTTGATTATGTTCAGTGTTTTGGTTTCTATGTTTTTTGTACTGTACCCGACGTATGTAGGCACAGCAAGAATTATTATATCATACGAGTACATAAGGTCGATGAGTGTCTGTTGAGGTAATTCATTGCTCGTATCATGGAGCTTAATCGAGCAACCCTAGTGAAACATATATTGGATTGTTGACTAATCTAGATTTCGACATGTACAATTAGTATTGTTTTGTATAAATGTATACAGCATGATCAAGTAGATTTATTCCCCATGTGGCGGTCTTTTCCAACCAACTAGAAACAGGTTAATGAGACCTTAAACGAAAACCAAACATAGACTTTTTTTTAATGTGTATCAATTGTTATCGAACCCGCTACCTTCAGGCTGGAAGATGAACTTTTCTTTTTATTTGAATGAACAAACGATATGTTTTTTTTATGTTCAATTAAGGAAGTTTAAACAAATCAATACATTCGAAGAAAAATACAATACAACTTACCGAAATTATCAAATTGTCTTTGTTCACTCTTATTTAAATCGTATTCCAGGAAGTATCAATGTGGAATGGAATTTTCACCCATTTTAATACACAAAAAAAATAAACGAACGGTATACTTCAAAGATAACAATTTGCCGACTGTTAAGATTTGTTTATTCTTTTTATTTTCAGATAATTGTTTAATTAAGTATAACATTTATCAAAAATGTTTTATTCACTTGAATCTCTAAGCGCTCTCTGAAAATATATGAAAATTCGTTTCGAATTCATAATTTCTTTGAATCGTTTCACAAATGAGCAAAATAAGTATCCTTTAAAGGAATATCTTGTAAAGTTGACTTATTTAACATGTCTAAAAAGTAATCTTTGTCGTGTTACGTTCAAAATCAATACGATGCTAAATATAACCCTGTACATTGAAATCTAAGAAAAAATAATTATTTTAAGAGCGTTCTATGGGATTTTCCTAGTGTAGGCATATTTTTTTATCTGAGTTGGGGAAATTGTACCAAAACCATAATTGTGATTGCTCAGAGATCGTGTATCCCAAGTTTGAATCCTGAGAGGTTTTAAGCTTATTTTACATGCAAACCTTACATCAGTTGAGTTTTCATTTTATTATATAATACAATTGCACGTTAAACTATAATTAAAACTGTGATCTGTTAAACCCAGCAGTCCTGGAAAGTCCAGGTTTGTATGTTCCAGATAATTATCTGAGGCAGCTCTCACAGATTATTTTTATCAATCTCTATGCACAGCCAGTGCAATTAGGTAGAACAATCAGACTTTTTAAACATGTACCCCTTCAAATAGACGTGTTGCATGTAACGCTTAACTCATTGAAAATAAAATTATCACTCTTATTCTAAAATTTCTAATATTATTGTTTCAATTTTATTTATTTACATACTTATATTCTTCTCATGTTTTTTTTTTGTATATATTTTTGAAATATCAATATTGTGGTTTCGAAATTTACTATTTTTACACAATTATCTCTAATGTTACAAAGCTTTCATGTTTTTACATAATTATCTCTAATGTTACAAAGCTTTGATGTTTTTACACAATTACCTCTAATGTTACAAAGCTTTCATGTTTTTACATAATTATCTCTAATGTTACAAAGCTCTGATGATTTTACACAATTACCTCTAATGTTACAAAGCTTTGATGTTTTTACACAATTACCTCTAATTTTTTTACTTATAATTCCAAATATGTTTTTTTTGTAAAGCTTAATTTTAGCATTGTTATACTTTTTTCATTGAACAAAATAAGGAATTCTATATTTAGCAAATTAATGTTTTGATAAAGTAAATAGAGTTTAAATAAAATACCTGTTTAATTATAAAAAAACCGTTTTCCCCGAGCATTCATCGAAAAGGTTTTTCTCAAGCGTTTGTTTAACTTTCAAGATTAGTTTTGAGACTCCACTGCATATTATATCTATGCAAATTTCCACTTACGAAAATCTGCCATGTGCACACAGCGCATTCATGATACATGTAAAATGAATTTAATCAATGTATTTTCTAGTTAAAACTTGATTAAATAAAACGAGATGATGGAGGATTTTGATGTAGTAAATAGAAAAATAAAAGATAGAGGAAAATATTTCCTAGCCTGTAACAAAATCAATTTCTTCAGATCTTATCAACTACATATTTTTGATACCACTAGTAGCTATTGACTAAGACCCAATGTAATAACGGTGGTCCATTCTTTACAATATTAAAATTTTTGTGTTCATTGCATAATGCTTTTTAAATTTAAATTACTTCAAAGATGAATACATGCTACTAAGTTAAAAGTCATCCCAAAAATACATTTGAAGCCCAGTTATACGACGAACCAAATAAAAAAAAATTATTTAGAGAAGTTAAAAATATTTTTTAAAACTATTGTTATATCAACAAGTCTCAAGAGCTCAAAGTAAGAATAGAGATTGCACGAAGCTACTTCTTCAAGATGCAAGATCTCTACTGCAACAAAAATTTTACTCTAGACTTATGTACACGAATTTCGTGTTGCTATATAATATACTCTTCTTATTTCCCTATGATGTTAAAGTATGGACACTCACTCAGACCACCACAGTAAAACTAGAACTGTTTTAAATGTATTGCGATCGAATAATGCTGAGAGTCTCGTGGATTGACGGAATTGACGGAATTCCGTACTAATGACGTCTTGAAATGGATGGAAAAAGTAGAAAACATTATTATCCACCGTCACAAGAAAAAAGTGCGAGTACTTGGAACATGTAATGTGAGGAGAAAAATAAGAGGTCCTTCGACTGATATTGCTAAAGAAAATTTAGTAACTCACGGTTTTAATAACTTTTGTGGTTTAAGTGGTTTCATTTTTGTCCCACATATTTTTTCAGAGATGCTGCCTCAAATGTCAAGGTAATGATGGTGATCACTAGCCTTCAAAGAAGAGAGATACTTGAATGAAGAATAAAAGGTTATGATGGTGATCACTAGCCTTCAAAGAAGAGAGATACTTGAATGAAGAATAAAAGGTAATGATGGTGATCACTAGCCTTCAAAGAAGAGAGATACTTGAATGAAGAATAAAAGGTAATGATGGTGATCACTAGCCTTCAAAGAAGAGAGATACTTGAATGAAGAATAAAAGGTAATGATGGTGATCACTAGCCTTCAAAGAAGAGAGATACTTGAATGAAGAATAAAAGGTAATGATGGTGATCACTAGCCTTCAAAGAAGAGAGATACTTGAATGAAGAATAAAAGGTAATGATGGTGATCACTAGCCTTCAAAGAAGAGAGATACTTGAATGAAGAATAAAAGGTAATGATGGTGATCACTAGCCTTCAAAGAAGAGAGATACTTGAATGAAGAATAAAAGGTAATGATGGTGATCACTAGCCTTCAAAGAAGAGAGATACTTGAATGAAGAATAAAAGGTTATGATGGTGATCACTAGCCTTCAAAGAAGAGAGATACTTGAATGAAGAATAAAAGGTTATGATGGTGATCACTAGCCTTCAAAGAAGAGAGATACTTGAATGAAGAATAAAAGGTTATTTTATGGAATTCAACTATTTTTGGGAAAACTAATAAATTATATTTACGTGCGGTACATTAAAATGTTAATTAGTAGTTAAACTTACGCCATCAAATATACTCGTATAAACAAAGTAAAAATACTTATTCTGACGAGTTTTTTTTTTCTTGAAATAATCTTGACAAAACATGGAATAACTCACAAGTATATTATATTCAAGTAGAATCATGGGTTTGTTCCAAGTACTATAAATATTTCGAATACCTTCAGAAACATTCACTTTTAAAGAAATAACTATTTTTAATATTATTTTAATATTGTATAAATTAAATTTTTTTAAGAAAGTAAATTATTGTATAAATTTAGTTTTTTGAAGATAGTAACTAAACTGGCGAGGAATTTCATAAAAGACAAACAAATGTGTAAGAAATGATTTTATTACATATTATAAATAATACATTTTCCTGAAAGTAGTATACATACTTCATTCCAAACTTGTCGAATGTTTATTATCCAGGAAATTATACAATATTTGAGATCATTTTTACGGTCATTGATTGCCCAAATTGCTTGAGTTTTTGTCGTCATTTTGAAAATAGAACAAAATACTTGTAAGTGACTTAAGGTGCGTTTTTACTGCTTAAGGAAAAAATACGACACTAGGCAAAACTATATATTTACAGTGCATGGCGATGAAGCTATAAGCGGTTTTGTGTATCAAATAGGGTTTAAAGAATACAAAATGGGTATGCGACACTCGAAGATGGTGTCCACCCTGGAAAGCCTATCAACACTGATGACGACCAAATCAGTGATTAGATCAAGAAAAACCAACGGTCTACGACACTAGACATAGCTAAGATACTGAAAGCGAGCATTTAGTGTAATTTTGCGTTTTAATTCGACTGATTAATTCTTCCCTCGTTATTTTTCTTTTAATTTTTTTATAAAATTCACAGAGAGATTGATGAAAGCACGAGAAACATAATATGTATAGATGTGAATAAGGCCAGAAATGTGTGCATAAAAAGAAAGGAACATGGGACTATAGTAATTATACTACCTAATCATACAGAGATTAATGAAAGCACGAGAAACAGAATATGTATAGATACGAATATGGCCAGAAAAGTGTGCATAAAAAGAAAGGAACATGGGACTATAGTAATTATATTACCTAATCACACAGAGATTAATGAAAGCACGAAAAACAGAATATGTATAGATGTGAATCTGGCCAGAAAAGTGTGCATAAAATGAAAGGAACATGGGACTATAGTAATTATACTACCTAATCATAGAGAGATTAATGAAAGCACGAGAAACAGAATATGTATAGATGTGAATAAGGCCAGAAATGTGTGCATAAAAAGAAAGGAACATGGGACTATAGTAATTATACTACCTAATCATAGAGAGATTAATGAAAGCACGAGAAACAGAATATGTATAGATGTGAATAAGGCCAGAAATGTGTGCATAAAAAGAAAGGAACATGGGACTATAGTAATTATATTACCTAATCACACAGAGATTAATGAAAGCACGAAAAACAGAATATGTATAGATGTGAATATGGCCAGAAATGTGTGCATAAAAAGAAAGGAACATGGGACTATAGTAATTATACTACCTAATCATAGAGAGATTAATGAAAGCACGAGAAACAGAATATGTATAGATGTGAATAAGGCCAGAAATGTGTGCATAAAAAGAAAGGAACATGGGACTTTAGTAATTATACTACCTAATCATAGAGAGATTAATGAAAGCACGAGAAACAGAATATGTATAGATGTGAATAAGGCCAGAAATGTGTGCATAAAAAGAAAGGAACATGGGACTATAGTAATTATACTACCTAATCATAGAGAGATTAATGAAAGCACGAGAAACAGAATATGTATAGATGTGAATAAGGCCAGAAATGTGTGCATAAAAAGAAAGGAACATGGGACTATAGTAATTATACTACCTAATCATAGAGAGATTAATGAAAGCACGAGAAACAGAATATGTATAGATGTGAATAAGGCCAGAAATGTGTGCATAAAAAGAAAGGAACATGGGACTATAGTAATTATACTACCTAATCATAGAGAGATTAATGAAAGCACGAGAAACAGAATATGTATAGATGTGAATAAGGCCAGAAATGTGTGCATAAAAAGAAAGGAACATGGGACTATAGTAATTATACTACCTAATCATAGAGAGATTAATGAAAGCACGAGAAACAGAATATGTATAGATGTGAATAAGGCCAGAAATGTGTGCATAAAAAGAAAGGAACATGGGACTATAGTAATTATACTACCTAATCATAGAGAGATTAATGAAAGCACGAGAAACAGAATATGTATAGATGTGAATAAGGCCAGAAATGTGTGCATAAAAAGAAAGGAACATGGGACTATAGTAATTATACTACCTAATCACAGAGGGATGCACGAGAAACAGAATATACATAGATGTGAATATGGCCAGAAAAGTGTGCATAAAAAGAAAGGAACATGGGACTATAGTAATTATACTACCTAATCACAGAGAGATGCACGAGAAACAGAATATATATAGATGTGAATATGGCCAGAAAAGTGTGCATAAAAAGAAAGGAACATGGGGATATAGTAATTATACTACCTCATCACAGAGAGATGCACGAGAAACAGAATATATATAGATGTGAATATGGCCAGAAAAGTGTGCATAAAAAGAAAGGAACATGGGGATATAGTAATTATACTACCTCATCACAGAGAGATGCACGAGAAACAGAATATATATAGATGTGAATATGGCCAGAAAAGTGTGCATAAAAAGAAAGGAACATGGGGATATAGTAATTATACTACCACATCACAGAGAGATGCACGAGAAACAGAATATATATAGATGTGAATATGGCCAGAAAAGTGTGCATAAAAAGAAAGGAACATGGGGATATAGTAATTATACTACCTCATCACAGAGAGATGCACGAGAAACAGAATATATATAGATGTGAATATGGCCAGAAAAGTGTGCATAAAAAGAAAGGAACATGGGGATATAGTAATTATACTACCTCATCACAGAGAGATGCACGAGAAACAGAATATATATAGATGTGAATATGGCCAGAAAAGTGTGCATAAAAAGAAAGGAACATGGGACTATAGTAATTATACTACCTCATCACAGAGAGATGCACGAGAAACAGAATATATATAGATGTGAATATGGCCAGAAAAGTGTGCATAAAAAGAAAGGAACATGGGACTATAGTAATTATACTACCTCATCACAGAGAGATGCACGAGAAACAGAATATATATAGATGTGAATATGGCCAGAAAAGTGTGCATAAAAAGAAAGGAACATGGGACTATAGTAATTATACTACCTCATCACAGAGAGATGCACGAGAAACAGAATATATATAGATGTGAATATGGCCAGAAAAGTGTGCATAAAAAGAAAGGAACATGGGACTATAGTAATTATACTACCTAATCACAGAGAGATGCACGAGAAACAGAATATATATAGATGTGAATATGGCCAGAAAAGTGTGCATAAAAAGAAAGGAACATGGGGATATAGTAATTATACTACCTCATCACAGAGAGATGCACGAGAAACAGAATATATATAGATGTGAATATGGCCAGAAAAGTGTGCATAAAAAGAAAGGAACATGGGGATATAGTAATTATACTACCTCATCACAGAGAGATGCACGAGAAACAGAATATATATAGATGTGAATATGGCCAGAAAAGTGTGCATAAAAAGAAAGGAACATGGGACTATAGTAATTATACTACCTCATCACAGAGAGATGCACGAGAAACAGAATATATATAGATGTGAATATGGCCAGAAAAGTGTGCATAAAAAGAAAGGAACATGGGGATATAGTAATTATACTACCTCATCACAGAGAGATGCACGAGAAACAGAATATATATAGATGTGAATATGGCCAGAAAAGTGTGCATAAAAAGAAAGGAACATGGGGATATAGTAATTATACTACCTCATCACAGAGAGATGCACGAGAAACAGAATATATATAGATGTGAATATGGCCAGAAAAGTGTGCATAAAAAGAAAGGAACATGGGACTATAGTAATTATACTACCTCATCACAGAGAGATGCACGAGAAACAGAATATATATAGATGTGAATATGGCCAGAAAAGTGTGCATAAAAAGAAAGGAACATGGGACTATAGTAATTATACTACCTCATCACAGAGAGATGCACGAGAAACAGAATATATATAGATGTGAATATGGCCAGAAAAGTGTGCATAAAAAGAAAGGAACATGGGGATATAGTAATTATACTACCTCATCACAGAGAGATGCACGAGAAACAGAATATATATAGATGTGAATATGGCCAGAAAAGTGTGCATAAAAAGAAAGGAACATGGGACTATAGTAATTATACTACCTCATCACAGAGAGATGCACGAGAAACAGAATATATATAGATGTGAATATGGCCAGAAAAGTGTGCATAAAAAGAAAGGAACATGGGACTATAGTAATTATACTACCTCATCACAGAGAGATGCACGAGAAACAGAATATATATAGATGTGAATATGGCCAGAAAAGTGTGCATAAAAAGAAAGGAACATGGGACTATAGTAATTATACTACCTAATCACAGAGAGATGCACGAGAAACAGAATATATATAGATGTGAATATGGCCAGAAAAGTGTGCATAAAAAGAAAGGAACATGGGGATATAGTAATTATACTACCTCATCACAGAGAGATGCACGAGAAACAGAATATATATAGATGTGAATATGGCCAGAAAAGTGTGCATAAAAAGAAAGGAACATGGGGATATAGTAATTATACTACCTCATCACAGAGAGATGCACGAGAAACAGAATATATATAGATGTGAATATGGCCAGAAAAGTGTGCATAAAAAGAAAGGAACATGGGACTATAGTAATTATACTACCTAATCACAGAGAGATGCACGAGAAACAGAATATATATAGATGTGAATATGGCCAGAAAAGTGTGCATAAAAAGAAAGGAACATGGGGATATAGTAATTATACTACCTCATCACAGAGAGATGCACGAGAAACAGAATATATATAGATGTGAATATGGCCAGAAAAGTGTGCATAAAAAGAAAGGAACATGGGGATATAGTAATTATACTACCTCATCACAGAGAGATGCACGAGAAACAGAATATATATAGATGTGAATATGGCCAGAAAAGTGTGCATAAAAAGAAAGGAACATGGGACTATAGTAATTATACTACCTCATCACAGAGAGATGCACGAGAAACAGAATATATATAGATGTGAATATGACCAGAAAAGTGTGCATAAAAAGAAAGGAACATGGGACTATAGTAATTATACTACCTCATCACAGAGAGATGCACGAGAAACAGAATATATATAGATGTGAATATGGCCAGAAAAGTGTGCATAAAAAGAAAGGAACATGGGACTATAGTAATTATACTACCTCATCACAGAGAGATGCACGAGAAACAGAATATATATAGATGTGAATATGGCCAGAAAAGTGTGCATAAAAAGAAAGGAACATGGGACTATAATAATTATACTACCTCATCACAGAGAGATGCACGAGAAACAGAATATATATAGATGTGAATATGGCCAGAAAAGTGTGCATAAAAAGAAAGGAACATGGGACTATAGTAATTATACTACCTTATCACAGAGAGATGCACGAGAAACAGAATATATATAGATGTGAATATGGCCAGAAAAGTGTGCATAAAAAGAAAGGAACATGGGGATATAGTATTAGGTGTACAAATAAGTTTCCGCCGTTTTTTATAAAAAAATGGGCATTTATTGTGAAAGAACGGAACCTCATGTTTTATTCGAAGTAGTACCCATCGCTTGCCACTACTTTTCCCCATCTTTCTGTCAGCATACGAATACCGCGTCAGTCATCATCATCATCTTTTGAGGCTATCCACGAATCGACTCAATTTTTGGTATCTTCATATGATGTGAAGTGCTGCTCAGACAGGCCATGCGTCATCGATCAAAACAAGTGGTAATCAGAAGGAGCAATGTCTGGTGAATACAGCGGGTGGGGTAAAACTTCTCAATTGAGTGTTTCCAAATAGGTTTTGACCGGTGCCGCAACATGTGGACTAGCATTATCATGCAGGAGAATAATTTTGTCGTGTCTGGCGTAGTAGTGGGCGCGCTTTTCCTCGAGTGCTCGACTCAATCTCATCAATTATGTTCGGTAGACAGCCCCAGCAATGGTTTCATTCGGTTTGAGCAACTCATAATACACGACACCAAGCTGATCCCACCAAATACACAACAAGAGTTTTTTTCCATGAATATTTGGCTTAGCCGTAGATGTTGCAGCATGACCAGGGGATCCCCATGATTTCTTCCTTTTTGGATTATCATAATGGATGCATTTTTCATCACCAGTGACTATATGGTGCAGAAAACCCTTTCGTTTATGCCTGGCAAGCAGCATTTCACATGTGGAAAATTGGCATTCAAAGTTTCTCCGTGTCAGTTCATATGAATCCCAATTTCTTTGTTTTTGAATCATTCCCAATGATTTCAACCCATGTGAAATTGCTTGTTGAGTCACTCCTAATGTAAGTGCAAGGTTTTCTTGCGTTTGGCACGAATCTTGATCCAATAATACTTCCGATTCCGCGTCTTCGTACACTTTCGGCCTTCCGCTACGTTCTTTGTCTTCGATGTCAAATTCACCGTTCTTAAACTTTTGAAACCACTCACGACAACTTCTCTCACTTAAGGCAGCCTCACCATATGCTTCTACAAGCAATCGATGCGCCTCAGCTGCAGATTTCTTCAAATTGAAGAAGTAAATCAAAAGTTCCCGCAAATGACGCTTATTCGGCTCAAAACATGACATTTTCGAACACAAAAAAATATGTTATACTGATAAAAATTCACTAATATTTCAAGGTCATGTTGTTGACAGATGTCCAACCTTACGATAGTGACATTTTACATCTGACAATTTTAACCATAACTTACTGGTGGCGCCAACTTTTGTCAAACGGCGGTGACTTATTTGTACACCCAATAATTATACTACCTCATCACAGAGAGATGCACGAGAAACAGAATATATATAGATGTGAATATGGCCAGAAAAGTGTGCATAAAAAGAAAGGAACATGGGGATATAGTAATTATACTACCTCATCACAGAGAGATGCACGAGAAACAGAATATATATAGATGTGAATATGGCCAGAAAAGTGTGCATAAAAAGAAAGGAACATGGGGATATAGTAATTATACTACCTCATCACAGAGAGATGCACGAGAAACAGAATATATATAGATGTGAATATGGCCAGAAAAGTGTGCATAAAAAGAAAGGAACATGGGGATATAGTAATTATACTACCTAATCACAGAGAGATGCACGAGAAACAGAATATATATAGATGTGAATATGGCCAGAAAAGTGTGCATAAAAAGAAAGGAACATGGGGATATAGTAATTATACTACCTCATCACAGAGAGATGCACGAGAAACAGAATATATATAGATGTGAATATGGTCAGAAAAGTGTGCATAAAATGAAAGGAACATGGGACTATAGTAATTATACTACCTAATCATAGAGAGATTAATGAAAGCACGAGAAACAGAATATGTATAGATGTGAATAAGGCCAGAAATGTGTGCATAAAAAGAAAGGAACATGGGACTATAGTAATTATACTACCTAATCACAGAGAGATGCACGAGAAACAGAATATATATAGATGTGAATATGGCCAGAAAAGTGTGCATAAAAAGAAAGGAACATGGGACTATAGTAATTATACTACCTAATCATAGAGAGATTAATGAAAGCACGAGAAACAGAATATGAATACATGTGAATAAGGCCAGAAATGTGTGCATAAAAAGAAAGGAACATGGGACTATAGTAATTATACTACCTAATCACAGAGAGATGCACGAGAAACAGAATATATATAGATGTGAATATGGCCAGAAAAGTGTGCATAAAATGAAAGGAACATGGGACTATAGTAATTATACTACCTAATCATAGAGAGATTAATGAAAGCACGAGAAACAGAATATGTATAGATGTGAATAAGGCCAGAAATGTGTGCATAAAAAGAAAGGAACATGGGACTATAGTAATTATACTACCTAATCATAGAGAGATTAATGAAAGCACGAGAAACAAAATATGTATAGATGTGAATAAGGCCAGAAATGTGTGCATAAAAAGAAAGGAACATGGGACTATAGTAATTATACTACCTAATCACAGAGAGATGCACGAGAAACAGAATATATATAGATGTGAATATGGCCAGAAAAGTGTGCATAAAAAGAAAGGAACATGGGACTATAGTAATTATACTACCTAATCATAGAGAGATTAATGAAAGCACGAGAAACAGAATATGAATACATGTGAATAAGGCCAGAAATGTGTGCATAAAAAGAAAGGAACATGGGACTATAGTAATTATACTACCTCATCACAGAGAGATGCACGAGAAACAGAATATATATAGATGTGAATATGGCCAGAAAAGTGTGCATAAAAAGAAAGGAACATGGGACTATAGTAATTATACTACCTCATCACAGAGAGATGCACGAGAAACAGAATATATATAGATGTGAATATGGCCAGAAAAGTGTGCATAAAAAGAAAGGAACATGGGACTATAGTAATTATACTACCTCATCACAGAGAGATGCACGAGAAACAGAATATATATAGATGTGAATATGGCCAGAAAAGTGTGCATAAAAAGAAAGGAACATGGGACTATAGTAATTATACTACCTAATCACAGAGAGATGCACGAGAAACAGAATATATATAGATGTGAATATGGCCAGAAAAGTGTGCATAAAAAGAAAGGAACATGGGGATATAGTAATTATACTACCTCATCACAGAGAGATGCACGAGAAACAGAATATATATAGATGTGAATATGGCCAGAAAAGTGTGCATAAAAAGAAAGGAACATGGGGATATAGTAATTATACTACCTCATCACAGAGAGATGCACGAGAAACAGAATATATATAGATGTGAATATGGCCAGAAAAGTGTGCATAAAAAGAAAGGAACATGGGACTATAGTAATTATACTACCTAATCACAGAGAGATGCACGAGAAACAGAATATATATAGATGTGAATATGGCCAGAAAAGTGTGCATAAAAAGAAAGGAACATGGGGATATAGTAATTATACTACCTCATCACAGAGAGATGCACGAGAAACAGAATATATATAGATGTGAATATGGCCAGAAAAGTGTGCATAAAAAGAAAGGAACATGGGGATATAGTAATTATACTACCTCATCACAGAGAGATGCACGAGAAACAGAATATATATAGATGTGAATATGGCCAGAAAAGTGTGCATAAAAAGAAAGGAACATGGGACTATAGTAATTATACTACCTCATCACAGAGAGATGCACGAGAAACAGAATATATATAGATGTGAATATGACCAGAAAAGTGTGCATAAAAAGAAAGGAACATGGGACTATAGTAATTATACTACCTCATCACAGAGAGATGCACGAGAAACAGAATATATATAGATGTGAATATGGCCAGAAAAGTGTGCATAAAAAGAAAGGAACATGGGACTATAGTAATTATACTACCTCATCACAGAGAGATGCACGAGAAACAGAATATATATAGATGTGAATATGGCCAGAAAAGTGTGCATAAAAAGAAAGGAACATGGGACTATAATAATTATACTACCTCATCACAGAGAGATGCACGAGAAACAGAATATATATAGATGTGAATATGGCCAGAAAAGTGTGCATAAAAAGAAAGGAACATGGGACTATAGTAATTATACTACCTTATCACAGAGAGATGCACGAGAAACAGAATATATATAGATGTGAATATGGCCAGAAAAGTGTGCATAAAAAGAAAGGAACATGGGGATATAGTATTAGGTGTACAAATAAGTTTCCGCCGTTTTTTATAAAAAAATGGGCATTTATTGTGAAAGAACGGAACCTCATGTTTTATTCGAAGTAGTACCCATCGCTTGCCACTACTTTTCCCCATCTTTCTGTCAGCATACGAATACCGCGTCAGTCATCATCATCATCTTTTGAGGCTATCCACGAATCGACTCAATTTTTGGTATCTTCATATGATGTGAAGTGCTGCTCAGACAGGCCATGCGTCATCGATCAAAACAAGTGGTAATCAGAAGGAGCAATGTCTGGTGAATACAGCGGGTGGGGTAAAACTTCTCAATTGAGTGTTTCCAAATAGGTTTTGACCGGTGCCGCAACATGTGGACTAGCATTATCATGCAGGAGAATAATTTTGTCGTGTCTGGCGTAGTAGTGGGCGCGCTTTTCCTCGAGTGCTCGACTCAATCTCATCAATTATGTTCGGTAGACAGCCCCAGCAATGGTTTCATTCGGTTTGAGCAACTCATAATACACGACACCAAGCTGATCCCACCAAATACACAACAAGAGTTTTTTTCCATGAATATTTGGCTTAGCCGTAGATGTTGAAGCATGACCAGGGGATCTCCATGATTTCTTCCTTTTTGGATTATCATAATGGATGCATTTTTCATCACCAGTGACTATATGGTGCAGAAAACCCTTTCGTTTATGCCTGGCAAGCAGCATTTCACATGTGGAAAATTGGCATTCAAAGTTTCTCCGTGTCAGTTCATATGAATCCCAATTTCTTTGTTTTTGAATCATTCCCAATGATTTCAACCCATGTGAAATTGCTTGTTGAGTCACTCCTAATGTAAGTGCAAGTTCTTCTTGCGTTTGGCACGAATCTTGATCCAATAATACTTCCGATTCCGCGTCTTCGTACACTTTCGGCCTTCCGCTACGTTCTTTGTCTTCGATGTCAAATTCACCGTTCTTAAACTTTTGAAACCACTCACGACAACTTCTCTCACTTAAGGCAGCCTCACCATATGCTTCTACAAGCAATCGATGCGCCTCAGCTGCAGATTTCTTCAAATTGAAGAAGTAAATCAAAAGTTCCCGCAAATGACGCTTATTCGGCTCAAAACATGACATTTTCGAACACAAAAAAATATGTTATACTGATAAAAATTCACTAATATTTCAAGGTCATGTTGTTGACAGATGTCCAACCTTACGATAGTGACATTTTACATCTGACAATTTTAACCATAACTTACTGGTGGCGCCAACTTTTGTCAAACGGCGGTGACTTATTTGTACACCCAATAATTATACTACCTCATCACAGAGAGATGCACGAGAAACAGAATATATATAGATGTGAATATGGCCAGAAAAGTGTGCATAAAAAGAAAGGAACATGGGGATATAGTAATTATACTACCTCATCACAGAGAGATGCACGAGAAACAGAATATATATAGATGTGAATATGGCCAGAAAAGTGTGCATAAAAAGAAAGGAACATGGAGATATAGTAATTATACTACCTCATCACAGAGAGATGCACGAGAAACAGAATATATATAGATGTGAATATGGCCAGAAAAGTGTGCATAAAAAGAAAGGAACATGGGGATATAGTAATTATACTACCTAATCACAGAGCGATGCACGAGAAACAGAATATATATAGATGTGAATATGGCCAGAAAAGTGTGCATAAAAAGAAAGGAACATGGGGATATAGTAATTATACTACCTCATCACAGAGAGATGCACGAGAAACAGAATATATATAGATGTGAATATGGTCAGAAAAGTGTGCATAAAAAGAAAGGAACATGGGGATATAGTAATTATACTACCTCATCACAGAGAGATGCACGAGAAACAGAATATATATAGATGTGAATATGGCCAGAAAAGTGTGCATAAAAAGAAAGGAACATGGGACTATAGTAATTATACTACCTCATCACAGAGAGATGCACGAGAAACAGAATATATATAGATGTGAATATGGCCAGAAAAGTGTGCATAAAAAGAAAGGAACATGGGACTATAGTAATTATACTACGTAATCACAGAGAGATGCACGAGAAACAGAATATATATAGATGTGAATATGGCCAGAAAAGTGTGCATAAAAAGAAAGGAACATGGGGATATAGTAATTATACTACCTCATCACAGAGAGATGCACGAGAAACAGAATATATATAGATGTGAATATGGCCAGAAAAGTGTGCATAAAAAGAAAGGAACATGGGACTATAGTAATTATACTACCTTATCACAAAGAGATGCACGAGAAACAGAATATATATAGATGTGAATATGGCCAGAAAAGTGTGCATAAAAAGAAAGGAACATGGGGATATAGTAATTATACTACCTCATCACAGAGAGATGCACGAGAAACAGAATATATATAGATGTGAATATGGCCAGAAAAGTGTGCATAAAAAGAAAGGAACATGGGGATATAGTAATTATACTACCTCATCACAGAGAGATGCACGAGAAACAGAATATATATAGATGTGAATATGGCCAGAAAAGTGTGCATAAAATGAAAGGAACATGGGACTATAGTAATTATACTACCTAATCATAGAGAGATTAATGAAAGCACGAGAAACAGAATATGTATAGATGTGAATAAGGCCAGAAATGTGTGCATAAAAAGAAAGGAACATGGGACTATAGTAATTATACTACCTAATCACAGAGAGATGCACGAGAAACAGAATATATATAGATGTGAATATGGCCAGAAAAGTGTGCATAAAAAGAAAGGAACATGGGACTATAGTAATTATACTACCTAATCATAGAGAGATTAATGAAAGCACGAGAAACAGAATATGAATACATGTGAATAAGGCCAGAAATGTGTGCATAAAAAGAAAGGAACATGGGACTATAGTAATTATACTACCTAATCACAGAGAGATGCACGAGAAACAGAATATATATAGATGTGAATATGGCCAGAAAAGTGTGCATAAAATGAAAGGAACATGGGACTATAGTAATTATACTACCTAATCATAGAGAGATTAATGAAAGCACGAGAAACAGAATATGTATAGATGTGAATAAGGCCAGAAATGTGTGCATAAAAAGAAAGGAACATGGGACTATAGTAATTATACTACCTAATCATAGAGAGATTAATGAAAGCACGAGAAACAAAATATGTATAGATGTGAATAAGGCCAGAAATGTGTGCATAAAAAGAAAGGAACATGGGACTATAGTAATTATACTACCTAATCATAGAGAGATTAATGAAAGCACGAGAAACAGAATATATATAGATGTGAATATGGCCAGAAATGTGTGCATAAAAAGAAAGGAACATGGGACTATAGTAATTATACTACCTAATCACAGAGAGATGCACGAGAAACAGAATATATATAGATGTGAATATGGCCAGAAAAGTGTGCATAAAAAGAAAGGAACATGGGACTATAGTAATTATACTACCTAATCATAGAGAGATTAATGAAAGCACGAGAAACAGAATATGTATAGATGTGAATAAGGCCAGAAATGTGTGCATAAAAAGAAAGGAACATGGGACTATAGTAATTATACTACCTAATCATAGAGAGATTAATGAAAGCACGAGAAACAGAATATGTATAGATGTGAATAAGGCCAGAAATGTGTGCATAAAAAGAAAGGAACATGGGACTATAGTAATTATACTACCTAATCATAGAGAGATTAATGAAAGCACGAGAAACAGAATATGTATAGATGTGAATAAGGCCAGAAATGTGTGCATAAAAAGAAAGGAACATGGGACTATAGTAATTATACTACCTAATCACAGAGAGATGCACGAGAAACAGAATATATATAGATGTGAATATGGCCAGAAAAGTGTGCATAAAAAGAAAGGAACATGGGACTATAGTAATCATACTACCTAATCATAGAGAGATTAATGAAAGCACGAGAAACAGAATATGTATAGATGTGAATAAGGCCAGAAATGTGTGCATAAAAAGAAAGGAACATGGGACTATAGTAATTATACTACCTAATCATAGAGAGATTAATGAAAGCACGAGAAACAGAATATGTATAGATGTGAATAAGGCCAGAAATGTGTGCATAAAAAGAAAGGAACATGGGACTATAGTAATTATATTACCTAATCACACAGAGATTAATGAAAGCACGAAAAACAGAATATGTATAGATGTGAATATGGCCAGAAATGTGTGCATAAAAAGAAAGGAACATGGGACTATAGTAATTATACTACCTAATCATAGAGAGATTAATGAAAGCACGAGAAACAGAATATGTATAGATGTGAATAAGGCCAGAAATGTGTGCATAAAAAGAAAGGAACATGGGACTATAGTAATTATACTACCTAATCATAGAGAGATTAATGAAAGCACGAGAAACAGAATATGTATAGATGTGAATAAGGCCAGAAATGTGTGCATAAAAAGAAAGGAACATGGGGATATAGTAATTATACTACCTCATCACAGAGAGATGCACGAGAAACAGAATATATATAGATGTGAATATAACCAGAAAAGTGTGCATAAAAAGAAAGGAACATGGGGATATAGTTATTATACTACCTAATCACAGAGAGATGCACGAGAAACAGAATATATAAAGATGTGAATATGGCCAGAAAAGTGTGCATAAAATGAAAGGAACATGGGACTATAGTAATTATACTACCTAATCATAGAGAGATTAATGAAAGCACGAGAAACAGAACATGTATAGATGTGAATAAGGCCAGAAATGTGTGCATAAAAAGAAAGGAACATGGGACTATAGTAATTATACTACCTAATCACAGAGAGATGCACGAGAAACAGAATATATATAGATGTGAATATGGCCAGAAAAGTGTGCATAAAAAGAAAGGAACATGGGACTATAGTAATTATACTACCTAATCATAGAGAGATTAATGAAAGCACGAGAAACAGAATATGAATACATGTGAATAAGGCCAGAAATGTGTGCATAAAAAGAAAGGAACATGGGACTATAGTAATTATACTACCTAATCACAGAGAGATGCACGAGAAACAGAATATATATAGATGTGAATATGGCCAGAAAAGTGTGCATAAAATGAAAGGAACATGGGACTATAGTAATTATACTACCTAATCATAGAGAGATTAATGAAAGCACGAGAAACAGAATATGTATAGATGTGAATAAGGCCAGAAATGTGTGCATAAAAAGAAAGGAACATGGGACTATAGTAATTATACTACCTAATCATAGAGAGATTAATGAAAGCACGAGAAACAAAATATGTATAGATGTGAATAAGGCCAGAAATGTGTGCATAAAAAGAAAGGAACATGGGACTATAGTAATTATACTACCTAATCATAGAGAGATTAATGAAAGCACGAGAAACAGAATATATATAGATGTGAATATGGCCAGAAATGTGTGCATAAAAAGAAAGGAACATGGGACTATAGTAATTATACTACCTAATCACAGAGAGATGCACGAGAAACAGAATATATATAGATGTGAATATGGCCAGAAAAGTGTGCATAAAAAGAAAGGAACATGGGACTATAGTAATTATACTACCTAATCATAGAGAGATTAATGAAAGCACGAGAAACAGAATATGTATAGATGTGAATAAGGCCAGAAATGTGTGCATAAAAAGAAAGGAACATGGGACTATAGTAATTATACTACCTAATCATAGAGAGATTAATGAAAGCACGAGAAACAGAATATGTATAGATGTGAATAAGGCCAGAAATGTGTGCATAAAAAGAAAGGAACATGGGACTATAGTAATTATACTACCTAATCATAGAGAGATTAATGAAAGCACGAGAAACAGAATATGTATAGATGTGAATAAGGCCAGAAATGTGTGCATAAAAAGAAAGGAACATGGGACTATAGTAATTATACTACCTAATCACAGAGAGATGCACGAGAAACAGAATATATATAGATGTGAATATGGCCAGAAAAGTGTGCATAAAAAGAAAGGAACATGGGACTATAGTAATCATACTACCTAATCATAGAGAGATTAATGAAAGCACGAGAAACAGAATATGTATAGATGTGAATAAGGCCAGAAATGTGTGCATAAAAAGAAAGGAACATGGGACTATAGTAATTATACTACCTAATCATAGAGAGATTAATGAAAGCACGAGAAACAGAATATGTATAGATGTGAATAAGGCCAGAAATGTGTGAATAAAAAGAAAGGAACATGGGACTATAGTAATTATATTACCTAATCACACAGAGATTAATGAAAGCACGAAAAACAGAATATGTATAGATGTGAATATGGCCAGAAATGTGTGCATAAAAAGAAAGGAACATGGGACTATAGTAATTATACTACCTAATCATAGAGAGATTAATGAAAGCACGAGAAACAGAATATGTATAGATGTGAATAAGGCCAGAAATGTGTGCATAAAAAGAAAGGAACATGGGACTATAGTAATTATACTACCTAATCATAGAGAGATTAATGAAAGCACGAGAAACAGAATATGTATAGATGTGAATAAGGCCAGAAATGTGTGCATAAAAAGAAAGGAACATGGGACTATAGTAATTATACTACCTAATCACAGAGAGATGCACGATAAACAGAATATATATAGATGTGAATATGGCCAGAAAAGTGTGCATAAAATGAAAGGAACATGGGACTATAGTAATTATACTACCTAATCATAGAGAGATTAATGAAAGCACGAGAAACAGAATATGTATAGATGTGAATAAGGCCAGAAATGTGTGCATAAAAAGAAAGGAACATGGGACTATAGTAATTATACTACCTAATCATAGAGAGATTAATGAAAGCACGAGAAACAGAATATGTATAGATGTGAATAAGGCCAGAAATGTGTGCATAAAAAGAAAGGAACATGGGACTATAGTAATTATACTACCTAATCATAGAGAGATTAATGAAAACACGAGAAACAGAATATGTATAGATGTGAATAAGGCCAGAAATGTGTGCATAAAAAGAAAGGAACATGGGACTATAGTAATTATACTACCTAATCACAGAGAGATGCACGAGAAACAGAATATATATAGATGTGAATATGGCCAGAAAAGTGTGCATAAAAAGAAAGGAACATGGGACTATAGTAATTATACTACCTAATCATAGAGAGATTAATGAAAGCACGAGAAACAGAATATGTATAGATGTGAATAAGGCCAGAAATGTGTGCATAAAAAGAAAGGAACATGGGACTATAGTAATTATACTACCTAATCATAGAGAGATTAATGAAAGCACGAGAAACAGAATATGTATAGATGTGAATAAGGCCAGAAATGTGTGCATAAAAAGAAAGGAACATGGGACTATAGTAATTATACTACCTAATCATAGAGAGATTAATGAAAGCACGAGAAACAGAATATGTATAGATGTGAATAAGGCCAGAAATGTGTGCATAAAAAGAAAGGAACATGGGACTATAGTAATTATACTACCTAATCACAGAGAGATGCACGAGAAACAGAATATATATAGATGTGAATATGGCCAGAAAAGTGTGCATAAAATGAAAGGAACATGGGACTATAGTAATTATACTACCTAATCATAGAGAGATTAATGAAAGCACGAGAAACAGAATATGTATAGATGTGAATAAGGCCAGAAATGTGTGCATAAAAAGAAAGGAACATGGGACTATAGTAATTATACTACCTAATCATAGAGAGATTAATGAAAGCACGAGAAACAGAATATGTATAGATGTGAATAAGGCCAGAAATGTGTGCATAAAAAGAAAGGAACATGGGACTATAGTAATTATACTACCTCATCACAGAGAGATGCACGAGAAACAGAATATATATAGATGTGAATATGGCCAGAAAAGTGTGCATAAAAAGAAAGGAACATGGGACTATAGTAATTATACTACCTAATCACAGAGAGATGCACGAGAAACAGAATATATATAGATGTGAATATGGCCAGAAAAGTGTGCATAAAATGAAAGGAACATGGGACTTTAGTAATTATACTACCTAATCATAGAGAGATTAATGAAAGCACGAGAAACAGAATATGTATAGATGTGAATAAGGCCAGAAATGTGTGCATAAAAAGAAAGGAACATGGGACTATAGTAATTATACTACCTAATCACAGAGAGATGCACGAGAAACAGAATATATATAGATGTGAATATGGCCAGAAAAGTGTGCATAAAAAGAAAGGAACATGGGACTATAGTAATTATACTACCTAATCATAGAGAGATTAATGAAAGCACGAGAAACAGAATATGAATAGATGTGAATAAGGCCAGAAATGTGTGCATAAAAAGAAAGGAACATAGGACTATAGTAATTATACTACCTAATCACAGAGAGATGCACGAGAAACAGAATATATATAGATGTGAATATGGCCAGAAAAGTGTGCATAAAATGAAAGGAACATGGGACTATAGTAATTATACTACCTAATCATAGAGAGATTAATGAAAGCACGAGAAACAGAATATGTATAGATGTGAATAAGGCCAGAAATGTGTGCATAAAAAGAAAGGAACATGGGACTATAGTAATTATACTACCTAATCATAGAGAGATTAATGAAAGCACGAGAAACAAAATATGTATAGATGTGAATAAGGCCAGAAATGTGTGCATAAAAAGAAAGGAACATGGGACTATAGTAATTATACTACCTAATCATAGAGAGATTAATGAAAGCACGAGAAACAGAATATATATAGATGTGAATATGGCCAGAAATGTGTGCATAAAAAGAAAGGAACATGGGACTATAGTAATTATACTACCTAATCACAGAGAGATGCACGAGAAACAGAATATATATAGATGTGAATATGGCCAGAAAAGTGTGCATAAAAAGAAAGGAACATGGGACTATAGTAATTATACTACCTAATCATAGAGAGATTAATGAAAGCACGAGAAACAGAATATGTATAGATGTGAATAAGGCCAGAAATGTGTGCATAAAAAGAAAGGAACATGGGACTATAGTAATTATACTACCTAATCATAGAGAGATTAATGAAAGCACGAGAAACAGAATATGTATAGATGTGAATAAGGCCAGAAATGTGTGCATAAAAAGAAAGGAACATGGGACTATAGTAATTATACTACCTAATCATAGAGAGATTAATGAAAGCACGAGAAACAGAATATGTATAGATGTGAATAAGGCCAGAAATGTGTGCATAAAAAGAAAGGAACATGGGACTATAGTAATTATACTACCTAATCACAGAGAGATGCACGAGAAACAGAATATATATAGATGTGAATATGGCCAGAAAAGTGTGCATAAAAAGAAAGGAACATGGGACTATAGTAATTATACTACCTAATCATAGAGAGATTAATGAAAGCACGAGAAACAGAATATGTATAGATGTGAATAAGGCCAGAAATGTGTGCATAAAAAGAAAGGAACATGGGACTATAGTAATTATACTACCTAATCATAGAGAGATTAATGAAAGCACGAGAAACAGAATATGTATAGATGTGAATAAGGCCAGAAATGTGTGCATAAAAAGAAAGGAACATGGGACTATAATAATTATATTACCTAATCACACAGAGATTAATGAAAGCACGAAAAACAGAATATGTATAGATGTGAATATGGCCAGAAATGTGTGCATAAAAAGAAAGGAACATGGGACTATAGTAATTATACTACCTAATCATAGAAAGATTAATGAAAGCACGAGAAACAGAATATGTATAGATGTGAATAAGGCCAGAAATGTGTGCATAAAAAGAAAGGAACATGGGACTATAGTAATTATACTACCTAATCATAGAGAGATTAATGAAAGCACGAGAAACAGAATATGTATAGATGTGAATAAGGCCAGAAATGTGTGCATAAAAAGAAAGGAACATGGGACTATAGTAATTATACTACCTAATCACAGAGAGATGCACGATAAACAGAATATATATAGATGTGAATCTGGCCAGAAAAGTGTGCATAAAATGAAAGGAACATGGGACTATAGTAATTATACTACCTAATCATAGAGAGATTAATGAAAGCACGAGAAACAGAATATGTATAGATGTGAATAAGGCCAGAAATGTGTGCATAAAAAGAAAGGAACATGGGACTATAGTAATTATACTACCTAATCATAGAGAGATTAATGAAAGCACGAGAAACAGAATATGTATAGATGTGAATAAGGCCAGAAATGTGTGCATAAAAAGAAAGGAACATGGGACTATAGTAATTATACTACCTAATCATAGAGAGATTAATGAAAACACGAGAAACAGAATATGTATAGATGTGAATAAGGCCAGAAATGTGTGCATAAAAAGAAAGGAACATGGGACTATAGTAATTATACTACCTAATCACAGAGAGATGCACGAGAAACAGAATATATATAGATGTGAATATGGCCAGAAAAGTGTGCATAAAAAGAAAGGAACATGGGACTATAGTAATTATACTACCTAATCATAGAGAGATTAATGAAAGCACGAGAAACAGAATATGTATAGATGTGAATAAGGCCAGAAATGTGTGCATAAAAAGAAAGGAACATGGGACTATAGTAATTATACTACCTAATCATAGAGAGATTAATGAAAGCACGAGAAACAGAATATGTATAGATGTGAATAAGGCCAGAAATGTGTGCATAAAAAGAAAGGAACATGGGACTATAGTAATTATACTACCTAATCATAGAGAGATTAATGAAAGCACGAGAAACAGAATATGTATAGATGTGAATAAGGCCAGAAATGTGTGCATAAAAAGAAAGGAACATGGGACTATAGTAATTATACTACCTAATCACAGAGAGATGCACGAGAAACAGAATATATATAGATGTGAATATGGCCAGAAAAGTGTGCATAAAAAGAAAGGAACATGGGACTATAGTAATTATACTACCTAATCATAGAGAGATTAATGAAAGCACGAGAAACAGAATATATATAGATGTGAATATGGCCAGAAATGTGTGCATAAAAAGAAAGGAACATGGGACTATAGTAATTATACTACCTAATCACAGAGAGATGCACGAGAAACAGAATATATATAGATGTGAATATGGCCAGAAAAGTGTGCATAAAAAGAAAGGAACATGGGACTATAGTAATTATACTACCTAATCATAGAGAGATTAATGAAAGCACGAGAAACAGAATATGTATAGATGTGAATAAGGCCAGAAATGTGTGCATAAAAAGAAAGGAACATGGGACTATAGTAATTATACTACCTAATCATAGAGAGATTAATGAAAGCACGAGAAACAGAATATGTATAGATGTGAATAAGGCCAGAAATGTGTGCATAAAAAGAAAGGAACATGGGACTATAGTAATTATACTACCTAATCATAGAGAGATTAATGAAAGCACGAGAAACAGAATATGTATAGATGTGAATAAGGCCAGAAATGTGTGCATAAAAAGAAAGGAACATGGGACTATAGTAATTATACTACCTAATCACAGAGAGATGCACGAGAAACAGAATATATATAGATGTGAATATGGCCAGAAAAGTGTGCATAAAAAGAAAGGAACATGGGACTATAGTAATTATACTACCTAATCATAGAGAGATTAATGAAAGCACGAGAAACAGAATATGTATAGATGTGAATAAGGCCAGAAATGTGTGCATAAAAAGAAAGGAACATGGGACTATAGTAATTATACTACCTAATCATAGAGAGATTAATGAAAGCACGAGAAACAGAATATGTATAGATGTGAATAAGGCCAGAAATGTGTGCATAAAAAGAAAGGAACATGGGACTATAGTAATTATATTACCTAATCACACAGAGATTAATGAAAGCACGAAAAACAGAATATGTATAGATGTGAATATGGCCAGAAATGTGTGCATAAAAAGAAAGGAACATGGGACTATAGTAATTATACTACCTAATCATAGAAAGATTAATGAAAGCACGAGAAACAGAATATGTATAGATGTGAATAAGGCCAGAAATGTGTGCATAAAAAGAAAGGAACATGGGACTATAGTAATTATACTACCTAATCATAGAGAGATTAATGAAAGCACGAGAAACAGAATATGTATAGATGTGAATAAGGCCAGAAATGTGTGCATAAAAAGAAAGGAACATGGGACTATAGTAATTATACTACCTAATCACAGAGAGATGCACGATAAACAGAATATATATAGATGTGAATCTGGCCAGAAAAGTGTGCATAAAATGAAAGGAACATGGGACTATAGTAATTATACTACCTAATCATAGAGAGATTAATGAAAGCACGAGAAACAGAATATGTATAGATGTGAATAAGGCCAGAAATGTGTGCATAAAAAGAAAGGAACATGGGACTATAGTAATTATACTACCTAATCATAGAGAGATTAATGAAAGCACGAGAAACAGAATATGTATAGATGTGAATAAGGCCAGAAATGTGTGCATAAAAAGAAAGGAACATGGGACTATAGTAATTATACTACCTAATCATAGAGAGATTAATGAAAACACGAGAAACAGAATATGTATAGATGTGAATAAGGCCAGAAATGTGTGCATAAAAAGAAAGGAACATGGGACTATAGTAATTATACTACCTAATCACAGAGAGATGCACGAGAAACAGAATATATATAGATGTGAATATGGCCAGAAAAGTGTGCATAAAAAGAAAGGAACATGGGACTATAGTAATTATACTACCTAATCATAGAGAGATTAATCAAAGCACGAGAAACAGAATATGTATAGATGTGAATAAGGCCAGAAATGTGTGCATAAAAAGAAAGGAACATGGGACTATAGTAATTATACTACCTAATCATAGAGAGATTAATGAAAGCACGAGAAACAAAATATGTATAGATGTGAATAAGGCCAGAAATGTGTGCATAAAAAGAAAGGAACATGGGACTATAGTAATTATACTACCTAATCATAGAGAGATTAATGAAAGCACGAGAAACAGAATATATATAGATGTGAATATGGCCAGAAATGTGTGCATAAAAAGAAAGGAACATGGGACTATAGTAATTATACTACCTAATCACAGAGAGATGCACGAGAAACAGAATATATATAGATGTGAATATGGCCAGAAAAGTGTGCATAAAAAGAAAGGAACATGGGACTATAGTAATTATACTACCTAATCATAGAGAGATTAATGAAAGCACGAGAAACAGAATATGTATAGATGTGAATAAGGCCAGAAATGTGTGCATAAAAAGAAAGGAACATGGGACTATAGTAATTATACTACCTAATCATAGAGAGATTAATGAAAGCACGAGAAACAGAATATGTATAGATGTGAATAAGGCCAGAAATGTGTGCATAAAAAGAAAGGAACATGGGACTATAGTAATTATACTACCTAATCATAGAGAGATTAATGAAAGCACGAGAAACAGAATATGTATAGATGTGAATAAGGCCAGAAATGTGTGCATAAAAAGAAAGGAACATGGGACTATAGTAATTATACTACCTAATCACAGAGAGATGCACGAGAAACAGAATATATATAGATGTGAATATGGCCAGAAAAGTGTGCATAAAAAGAAAGGAACATGGGACTATAGTAATTATACTACCTAATCATAGAGAGATTAATGAAAGCACGAGAAACAGAATATGTATAGATGTGAATAAGGCCAGAAATGTGTGCATAAAAAGAAAGGAACATGGGACTATAGTAATTATACTACCTAATCATAGAGAGATTAATGAAAGCACGAGAAACAGAATATGTATAGATGTGAATAAGGCCAGAAATGTGTGCATAAAAAGAAAGGAACATGGGACTATAGTAATTATACTACCTAATCATAGAGAGATTAATGAAAGCACGAGAAACAGAATATGTATAGATGTGAATAAGGCCAGAAATGTGTGCATAAAAAGAAAGGAACATGGGACTATAGTAATTATACTACCTAATCATAGAGAGATTAATGAAAGCACGAGAAACAGAATATGTATAGATGTGAATAAGGCCAGAAATGTGTGCATAAAAAGAAAGGAACATGGGACTATAGTAATTATATTACCTAATCACACAGAGATTAATGAAAGCACGAGAAACAGAATATGTATAGATGTGAATAAGGCCAGAAATGTGTGCATAAAAAGAAAGGAACATGGGACTATAGTAATTATACTACCTAATCATAGAAAGATTAATGAAAGCACGAGAAACAGAATATGTATAGATGTGAATAAGGCCAGAAATGTGTGCATAAAAAGAAAGGAACATGGGACTATAGTAATTATACTACCTAATCACAGAGAGATGCACGATAAACAGAATATATATAGATGTGAATCTGGCCAGAAAAGTGTGCATAAAATGAAAGGAACATGGGACTATAGTAATTATACTACCTAATCATAGAGAGATTAATGAAAGCACGAGAAACAGAATATGTATAGATGTGAATAAGGCCAGAAATGTGTGCATAAAAAGAAAGGAACATGGGACTATAGTAATTATACTACCTAATCATAGAGAGATTAATGAAAGCACGAGAAACAGAATATGTATAGATGTGAATAAGGCCAGAAATGTGTGCATAAAAAGAAAGGAACATGGGACTATAGTAATTATACTACCTAATCATAGAGAGATTAATGAAAACACGAGAAACAGAATATGTATAGATGTGAATAAGGCCAGAAATGTGTGCATAAAAAGAAAGGAACATGGGACTATAGTAATTATACTACCTAATCACAGAGAGATGCACGAGAAACAGAATATATATAGATGTGAATATGGCCAGAAAAGTGTGCATAAAAAGAAAGGAACATGGGACTATAGTAATTATACTACCTAATCATAGAGAGATTAATGAAAGCACGAGAAACAGAATATGTATAGATGTGAATAAGGCCAGAAATGTGTGCATAAAAAGAAAGGAACATGGGACTATAGTAATTATACTACCTAATCATAGAGAGATTAATGAAAGCACGAGAAACAGAATATGTATAGATGTGAATAAGGCCAGAAATGTGTGCATAAAAAGAAAGGAACATGGGACTATAGTAATTATACTACCTAATCATAGAGAGATTAATGAAAGCACGAGAAACAGAATATGTATAGATGTGAATAAGGCCAGAAATGTGTGCATAAAAAGAAAGGAACATGGGACTATAGTAATTATACTACCTAATCACAGAGAGATGCACGAGAAACAGAATATATATAGATGTGAATATGGCCAGAAAAGTGTGCATAAAAAGAAAGGAACATGGGACTATAGTAATTATACTACCTAATCATAGAGAGATTAATGAAAGCACGAGAAACAGAATATATATAGATGTGAATATGGCCAGAAATGTGTGCATAAAAAGAAAGGAACATGGGACTATAGTAATTATACTACCTAATCACAGAGAGATGCACGAGAAACAGAATATATATAGATGTGAATATGGCCAGAAAAGTGTGCATAAAAAGAAAGGAACATGGGACTATAGTAATTATACTACCTAATCATAGAGAGATTAATGAAAGCACGAGAAACAGAATATGTATAGATGTGAATAAGGCCAGAAATGTGTGCATAAAAAGAAAGGAACATGGGACTATAGTAATTATACTACCTAATCATAGAGAGATTAATGAAAGCACGAGAAACAGAATATGTATAGATGTGAATAAGGCCAGAAATGTGTGCATAAAAAGAAAGGAACATGGGACTATAGTAATTATACTACCTAATCATAGAGAGATTAATGAAAGCACGAGAAACAGAATATGTATAGATGTGAATAAGGCCAGAAATGTGTGCATAAAAAGAAAGGAACATGGGACTATAGTAATTATACTACCTAATCACAGAGAGATGCACGAGAAACAGAATATATATAGATGTGAATATGGCCAGAAAAGTGTGCATAAAAAGAAAGGAACATGGGACTATAGTAATTATACTACCTAATCATAGAGAGATTAATGAAAGCACGAGAAACAGAATATGTATAGATGTGAATAAGGCCAGAAATGTGTGCATAAAAAGAAAGGAACATGGGACTATAGTAATTATACTACCTAATCATAGAGAGATTAATGAAAGCACGAGAAACAGAATATGTATAGATGTGAATAAGGCCAGAAATGTGTGCATAAAAAGAAAGGAACATGGGACTATAGTAATTATATTACCTAATCACACAGAGATTAATGAAAGCACGAAAAACAGAATATGTATAGATGTGAATATGGCCAGAAATGTGTGCATAAAAAGAAAGGAACATGGGACTATAGTAATTATACTACCTAATCATAGAAAGATTAATGAAAGCACGAGAAACAGAATATGTATAGATGTGAATAAGGCCAGAAATGTGTGCATAAAAAGAAAGGAACATGGGACTATAGTAATTATACTACCTAATCATAGAGAGATTAATGAAAGCACGAGAAACAGAATATGTATAGATGTGAATAAGGCCAGAAATGTGTGCATAAAAAGAAAGGAACATGGGACTATAGTAATTATACTACCTAATCACAGAGAGATGCACGATAAACAGAATATATATAGATGTGAATCTGGCCAGAAAAGTGTGCATAAAATGAAAGGAACATGGGACTATAGTAATTATACTACCTAATCATAGAGAGATTAATGAAAGCACGAGAAACAGAATATGTATAGATGTGAATAAGGCCAGAAATGTGTGCATAAAAAGAAAGGAACATGGGACTATAGTAATTATACTACCTAATCATAGAGAGATTAATGAAAGCACGAGAAACAGAATATGTATAGATGTGAATAAGGCCAGAAATGTGTGCATAAAAAGAAAGGAACATGGGACTATAGTAATTATACTACCTAATCATAGAGAGATTAATGAAAACACGAGAAACAGAATATGTATAGATGTGAATAAGGCCAGAAATGTGTGCATAAAAAGAAAGGAACATGGGACTATAGTAATTATACTACCTAATCACAGAGAGATGCACGAGAAACAGAATATATATAGATGTGAATATGGCCAGAAAAGTGTGCATAAAAAGAAAGGAACATGGGACTATAGTAATTATACTACCTAATCATAGAGAGATTAATGAAAGCACGAGAAACAGAATATGTATAGATGTGAATAAGGCCAGAAATGTGTGCATAAAAAGAAAGGAACATGGGACTATAGTAATTATACTACCTAATCATAGAGAGATTAATGAAAGCACGAGAAACACAATATGTATAGATGTGAATAAGGCCAGAAATGTGTGCATAAAAAGAAAGGAACATGGAACTATAGTAATTATACTACCTAATCATAGAGAGATTAATGAAAGCACGAGAAACAGAATATGTATAGATGTGAATAAGGCCAGAAATGTGTGCATAAAAAGAAAGGAACATGGGACTATAGTAATTATACTACCTAATCATAGAGAGATTAATGAAAGCACGTGAAAACAAAATATGTATAGATGTGAATAAGGCCAGAAATGTATGCATAAAAAGAAAGGAACATGGGACTATAGTAATTATACTACCTAATCACAGAGAGATGCACGAGAAACAGAATATATAAAGATGTGAATATGGCCAGAAAAGTGTGCATAAAATGAAAGGAACATGGGACTATAGTAATTATACTACCTAATCATAGAGAGATTAATGAAAGCACGAGAAACAGAATATGTATAGATGTGAATAAGGCCAGAAATGTGTGCATAAAAAGAAAGGAACATGGGACTATAGTAATTATACTACCTAATCATAGAGAGATTAATGAAAGCACGAGAAACAAAATATGTATAGATGTGAATAAGGCCAGAAATGTGTGCATAAAAAGAAAGGAACATGAAACTATAGTAATTATACTACCTAATCATAGAGAGATTAATGAAAGCACGAGAAACAGAATATGTATAGATGTGAATAAGGCCAGAAATGTGTGCATAAAAAGAAAGGAACATGGGACTATAGTAATTATACTACCTAATCACAGAGAGATGCACGAGAAACAGAATATATATAGATGTGAATATGGCCAGAAAAGTGTGCATAAAAAGAAAGGAACATGGGACTATAGTAATTATACTACCTAATCATAGAGAGATTAATGAAAGCACGAGAAACAGAATATGTATAGATGTGAATAAGGCCAGAAATGTGTGCATAAAAAGAAAGGAACATGGGACTATAGTAATTATACTACCTAATCATAGAGAGATTAATGAAAGCACGAGAAACACAATATGTATAGATGTGAATAAGGCCAGAAATGTGTGCATAAAAAGAAAGGAACATGGAACTATAGTAATTATACTACCTAATCATAGAGAGATTAATGAAAGCACGAGAAACAGAATATGTATAGATGTGAATAAGGCCAGAAATGTGTGCATAAAAAGAAAGGAACATGGGACTATAGTAATTATACTACCTAATCATAGAGAGATTAATGAAAGCACGTGAAAACAAAATATGTATAGATGTGAATAAGGCCAGAAATGTATGCATAAAAAGAAAGGAACATGGGACTATAGTAATTATACTACCTAATCACAGAGAGATGCACGAGAAACAGAATATATAAAGATGTGAATATGGCCAGAAAAGTGTGCATAAAATGAAAGGAACATGGGACTATAGTAATTATACTACCTAATCATAGAGAGATTAATGAAAGCACGAGAAACAGAATATGTATAGATGTGAATAAGGCCAGAAATGTGTGCATAAAAAGAAAGGAACATGGGACTATAGTAATTATACTACCTAATCATAGAGAGATTAATGAAAGCACGAGAAACAAAATATGTATAGATGTGAATAAGGCCAGAAATGTGTGCATAAAAAGAAAGGAACATGAAACTATAGTAATTATACTACCTAATCATAGAGAGATTAATGAAAGCACGAGAAACAGAATATGTATAGATGTGAATAAGGCCAGAAATGTGTGCATAAAAAGAAAGGAACATGGGACTATAGTAATTATACTACCTAATCACAGAGAGATGCACGAGAAACAGAATATATATAGATGTGAATATGGCCAGAAAAGTGTGCATAAAAAGAAAGGAACATGGGACTATAGTAATTATACTACCTAATCATAGAGAGATTAATGAAAGCACGAGAAACAGAATATGTACAGATGTGAATAAGGCCAGAAATGTGTGCATAAAAAGAAAGGAACATGGGACTATAGTAATTATACTACCTAATCATAGAGAGATTAATAAAAGCACGAGAAACAGAATATGTATAGATGTGAATAAGGCCAGAAATGTGTGCATAAAATGAAAGGAACATGGGACTATAGTAATTATACTACCTAATCATAGAGAGATTAATGAAAGCACGAGAAACAGAATATGTATAGATGTGAATAAGGCCAGAAATGTGTGCATAAAAAGAAAGGAACATGGGACTATAGTAATTATACTACCTCATCACAGAGAGATGCACGAGAAACAGAATATACATAGATGTGAATATGGCCAGAAAAGTGTGCATAAAAAGAAAGGAACATGGGACTATAGTAATTATACTACCTAATCACAGAGAGATGCACGAGAAACAGAATATATATAGATGTGAATATGGCCAGAAAAGTGTGCATAAAAAGAAAGGAACATGGGGATATAGTAATTATACTACCTCATCACAGAGAGATGCACGAGAAACAGAATATATATAGATGTGAATATGGCCAGAAAAGTGTGCATAAAAAGAAAGGAACATGGGGATATAGTAATTATACTACCTCATCACAGAGAGATGCACGAGAAACAGAATATATATAGATGTGAATATTGCCAGAAAAGTGTGCATAAAAAGAAAGGAACATGGGGATATAGTAATTATACTACCTCATCACAGAGAGATGCACGAGAAACAGAATATATATAGATGTGAATATGGCCAGAAAAGTGTGCATAAAAAGAAAGGAACATGGGGATATAGTAATTATACTACCTCATCACAGAGAGATGCACGAGAAACAGAATATATATAGATGTGAATATGGCCAGAAAAGTGTGCATAAAAAGAAAGGAACATGGGACTATAGTAATTATACTACCTAATAACAGAGAGATGCACGAGAAACAGAATATATATAGATGTGAATATGGCCAGAAAAGTGTGCATAAAAAGAAAGGAACATGGGGATATAGTAATTATACTACCTCATCACAGAGAGATGCACGAGAAACAGAATATATATAGATGTGAATATGGCCAGAAAAGTGTGCATAAAAAGAAAGGAACATGGGGATATAGTAATTATACTACCTCATCACAGAGAGATGCACGAGAAACAGAATATATATAGATGTGAATATGGCCAGAAAAGTGTGCATAAAAAGAAAGGAACATGGGACTATAGTAATTATACTACCTCATCACAGAGAGATGCACGAGAAACAGAATATATATAGATGTGAATATGGCCAGAAAAGTGTGCATAAAAAGAAAGGAACATGGGACTATAGTAATTATACTACCTCATCACAGAGAGATGCACGAGAAACAGAATATATATAGATGTGAATATGGCCAGAAAAGTGTGCATAAAAAGAAAGGAACATGGGACTATAGTAATTATACTACCTAATCACAGAGAGATGCACGAGAAACAGAATATATATAGATGTGAATATGGCCAGAAAAGTGTGCATAAAAAGAAAGGAACATGGGGATATAGTAATTATACTACCTCATCACAGAGAGATGCACGAGAAACAGAATATATATAGATGTGAATATGGCCAGAAAAGTGTGCATAAAAAGAAAGGAACATGGGGATATAGTAATTATACTACCTCATCACAGAGAGATGCACGAGAAACAGAATATATATAGATGTGAATATGGCCAGAAAAGTGTGCATAAAAAGAAAGGAACATGGGGATATAGTAATTATACTACCTCATCACAGAGAGATGCACGAGAAACAGAATATATATAGATGTGAATATGGCCAGAAAAGTGTGCATAAAAAGAAAGGAACATGGGGATATAGTAATTATACTACCTCATCACAGAGAGATGCACGAGAAACAGAATATATATAGATGTGAATATGGCCAGAAAAGTGTGCATAAAAATAAAAGGAACATGCAGATATAGTAATTATACTACCTTATCACAGAGAGATGCACGAGAAACAGAATATATATAGATGTGAATATGGCCAGAAAAGTGTGCATAAAAAGAAAGGAACATGGGGATATAGTAATTATACTACCTCATCACAGAGAGATGCACGAGAAACAGAATATATATAGATGTGAATATGGCCAGAAAAGTGTGCATAAAAAGAAAGGAACATGGGGATATAGTAATTATACTACCTCATCACAGAGAGATGCACGAGAAACAGAATATATATAGATGTGAATATGGCCAGAAAAGTGTGCATAAAAAGAAAGGAACATGGGACTATAGTAATTATACTACCTAATCACAGAGAGATGCACGAGAAACAGAATATATATAGATGTGAATATGGCCAGAAAAGTGTGCATAAAAAGAAAGGAACATGGGGATATAGTAATTATACTACCTCATCACAGAGAGATGCACGAGAAACAGAATATATATAGATGTGAATATGGCCAGAAAAGTGTGCATAAAAAGAAAGGAACATGGGGATATAGTAATTATACTACCTCATCACAGAGAGATGCACGAGAAACAGAATATATATAGATGTGAATATGGCCAGAAAAGTGTGCATAAAAAGAAAGGAACATGGGACTATAGTAATTATACTACCTCATCACAGAGAGATGCACGAGAAACAGAATATATATAGATGTGAATATGACCAGAAAAGTGTGCATAAAAAGAAAGGAACATGGGACTATAGTAATTATACTACCTCATCACAGAGAGATGCACGAGAAACAGAATATATATAGATGTGAATATGGCCAGAAAAGTGTGCATAAAAAGAAAGGAACATGGGACTATAGTAATTATACTACCTCATCACAGAGAGATGCACGAGAAACAGAATATATATAGATGTGAATATGGCCAGAAAAGTGTGCATAAAAAGAAAGGAACATGGGACTATAGTAATTATACTACCTCATCACAGAGAGATGCACGAGAAACAGAATATATATAGATGTGAATATGGCCAGAAAAGTGTGCATAAAAAGAAAGGAACATGGGACTATAGTAATTATACTACCTAATCACAGAGAGATGCACGAGAAACAGAATATATATAGATGTGAATATGGCCAGAAAAGTGTGCATAAAAAGAAAGGAACATGGGGATATAGTAATTATACTACCTCATCACAGAGAGATGCACGAGAAACAGAATATATATAGATGTGAATATGGCCAGAAAAGTGTGCATAAAAAGAAAGGAACATGGGGACTATAGTAATTATACTACCTCATCACAGAGAGATGCACGAGAAACAGAATATATATAGATGTGAATATGGCCAGAAAAGTGTGCATAAAAAGAAAGGAACATGGGGATATAGTAATTATACTACCTCATCACAGAGAGATGCACGAGAAACAGAATATATATAGATGTGAATATGGCCAGAAAAGTGTGCATAAAAAGAAAGGAACATGGGACTATAGTAATTATACTACCTCATCACAGAGAGATGCACGAGAAACAGAATATATATAGATGTGAATATGGCCAGAAAAGTGTGCATAAAAAGAAAGGAACATGGGACTATAGTAATTATACTACCTCATCACAGAGAGATGCACGAGAAACAGAATATATATAGATGTGAATATGGCCAGAAAAGTGTGCATAAAAAGAAAGGAACATGGGGATATAGTAATTATACTACCTCATCACAGAGAGATGCACGAGAAACAGAATATATATAGATGTGAATATGGCCAGAAAAGTGTGCATAAAAAGAAAGGAACATGGGACTATAGTAATTATACTACCTCATCACAGAGAGATGCACGAGAAACAGAATATATATAGATGTGAATATGGCCAGAAAAGTGTGCATAAAAAGAAAGGAACATGGGACTATAGTAATTATACTACCTCATCACAGAGAGATGCACGAGAAACAGAATATATATAGATGTGAATATGGCCAGAAAAGTGTGCATAAAAAGAAAGGAACATGGGGATATAGTAATTATACTACCTCATCACAGAGAGATGCACGAGAAACAGAATATATATAGATGTGAATATGGCCAGAAAAGTGTGCATAAAAAGAAAGGAACATGGGGATATAGTAATTATACTACCTCATCACAGAGAGATGCACGAGAAACAGAATATATATAGATGTGAATATGGCCAGAAAAGTGTGCATAAAAAGAAAGGAACATGGGGACTATAGTAATTATACTACCTCATCACAGAGAGATGCACGAGAAACAGAATATATATAGATGTGAATATGGCCAGAAAAGTGTGCATAAAAAGAAAGGAACATGGGACTATAGTAATTATACTACCTCATCACAGAGAGATGCACGAGAAACAGAATATATATAGATGTGAATATGGCCAGAAAAGTGTGCATAAAAAGAAAGGAACATGGGACTATAGTAATTATACTACCTCATCACAGAGAGATGCACGAGAAACAGAATATATATAGATGTGAATATGGCCAGAAAAGTGTGCATAAAAAGAAAGGAACATGGGACTATAGTAATTATACTACCTCATCACAGAGAGATGCACGAGAAACAGAATATATATAGATGTGAATATGGCCAGAAAAGTGTGCATAAAAAGAAAGGAACATGGGACTATAGTAATTATACTACCTAATCACAGAGAGATGCACGAGAAACAGAATATATATAGATGTGAATATGGCCAGAAAAGTGTGCATAAAAAGAAAGGAACATGGGATATAGTAATTATACTACCTCATCACAGAGAGATGCACGAGAAACAGAATATATATAGATGTGAATATGGCCAGAAAAGTGTGCATAAAAAGAAAGGAACATGGGGACTATAGTAATTATACTACCTCATCACAGAGAGATGCACGAGAAACAGAATATATATAGATGTGAATATGGCCAGAAAAGTGTGCATAAAAAGAAAGGAACATGGGACTATAGTAATTATACTACCTCATCACAGAGAGATGCACGAGAAACAGAATATATATAGATGTGAATATGGCCAGAAAAGTGTGCATAAAAAGAAAGGAACATGGGACTATAGTAATTATACTACCTCATCACAGAGAGATGCACGAGAAACAGAATATATATAGATGTGAATATGGCCAGAAAAGTGTGCATAAAAAGAAAGGAACATGGGACTATAGTAATTATACTACCTAATCACAGAGAGATGCACGAGAAAACAGAATATATATAGATGTGAATATGGCCAGAAAAGTGTGCATAAAAAGAAAGGAACATGGGACTATAGTAATTATACTACCTCATCACAGAGAGATGCACGAGAAACAGAATATATATAGATGTGAATATGGCCAGAAAAGTGTGCATAAAAAGAAAGGAACATGGGACTATAGTAATTATACTACCTAATCACAGAGAGATGCACGAGAAACAGAATATATATAGAGGTGAATATGGCCAGAAAAGTGTGCATAAAAAGAAAGGAACATGGAGATATAGTAATTATACTACCTCATCACAGAGAGATGCACGAGAAACAGAATATATATAGATGTGAATATGGCCAGAAAAGTGTGCATAAAAAGAAAGGAACATGGGGATATAGTAATTATACTACCTCATCACAGAGAGATGCACGAGAAACAGAATATATATAGATGTGAATATGGCCAGAAAAGTGTGCATAAAAAGAAAGGAACATGGGGATATAGTAATATACTACCTCATCACAGAGAGATGCACGAGAAACAGAATATATATAGATGTGAATATGGCCAGAAAAGTGTGCATAAAAAGAAAGGAACATGGGACTATAGTAATTATACTACCTAATCACAGAGAGATGCACGAGAAAC